>JAXQQM020060520.1:0-49200 GCA_034641835.2 Pinus albicaulis | reverse complement strand
GGGTTCCCCCTCTGCCCGCTTAGGCGTTAAAGTATTCCACCCGACCTGCAATCAACTACATCCCAGTGACCTATCCCCAACCCCTCATGAGTTGTTTCGCCATCATGATCAAATGTCGCTGTTGCAATCACGCCATATGTGGGAAGGATCATCCAGCGTACGCCCGAACACTCTTGTCGCAGTCGCGCCATGTGCAATGAGATTGCCATGCATACGTGTGAATGGAAACCTTTGTGTATTGACGAATAAACACCTTCCCACTGTAGGTCATTAAGCTGTTGTTTGAATACTTCTCTTAGGATTTTTAGTTTCATATGTTTTATCTGTGGTCACCATTATCAAAGAATAATTATGATGTCATTATGTTCCACACAGGTCGACCCCACAGGTGACAAACTCCTCAGTCGTGTCAGGACATCAAGAATAATAAAGTTGGGCTCAACGACGAGGCCAAAGTTGCGGAATAGGGGAGGATCAAGAGCAAGTGATCAAGTACTGTTAAAAGGAGGATGGTGTGATGCACATCGATCAGAAAAGAACCTTTTACGTCACTGATGCAAAGGCATCCTTCACTAGTGCGCACCAGATGCTTAAAGCGCTCCATTTGGAAATGTCTAGATCCCACACCATATCATCTGAATGCCAAGGGGTGCACGCAAAGGAACATATTTCTCCACTTCGATGAATATAGCCCGATGAACAAAGAAAACTCAGAAGATTTCTCTGGACAATGACAATCTCAGTCGAGGCATTCTCGCGCCGGGCAGCAGTGCGAAAACACACAGGGTGGTGTGGCAAGCCAACGACAGAGTTTCAAATATGTGAATGCTCCTTTCAAAAGCAACATTTATTAATCCTGAGGCACATAGTGCGGATTTATCTGTGATGCAAGGAGTAAAATATGGAGGAATGAAAAGGCCTTAAAACCCTAGCCTTCTTTCCTCTTGAAAGTTGTCTAAACGAGATCACAAGAGATGGGGAACCTCAAATTGAACCCAAAAGGTCATGTTTAAACGCATACGCCTTTTGGTAGCCAGGCCCATGGATGTATCTTCACAGAGAGTCTCTAGAACCACAAAGTAGAAAAGGGTCAACATTAAAAGCAGCCATCATGCAGATTGAGCAACAGATTTCAACTCTCGACCTTTTAAAACAAAATCATTCATGTTACGAGGTGGTGGCCGTGGCACAAAAGATTGTTATCTAGTTGCGCTAGCAATCGGAAGAAAAGCAAATGTCACGTTGTATATTAAAAACTAAGAATAGGAACATATGGTTTTAATACCATATGAGATGCGCGGATCATGGATCATATAAAGATACATTTCCAATAGGTCTAAAACCTTTTGAGCGGATATATTAATCAAAGCATATGGTAGCACTATGTGAAAACTTCATAAGTGGGGGCACATCCATATAAGAGTGCAGATCAGAACTCTATCAAATGCATTAATCGAGCTAAAATATTTCTTTGGTGGAGTTTGGATTGATGGTAAGATATATTATGGTCGAAGCTTACGTTTTAAACATGGCAGCGGATATTAAAAATACCATGGCGCATGTTTGACAATCTACAACCATTTTTTTTAGAGGTGTAAGGCCACGTGAAATGGTGCAACAAAAAAAAAACACATGCGCACGTGGCATGGAGTCCAACATCCGATGGCACACTTTGATTTAAGCTAAAACATTTGAGGCAAATATATATGTATATTTTCAATGGCCCAACGTCGTTGCATGGAGCCAAACGTAACTACATGACGGTCAAATTTTCAACCTTTGGTAACGTGGAGCGGGGTATTATGACAATTCCATAGTGGTAATGTTATGATAATTGTGGTGCGATATATGAATATATATGGCCATGTTTTAAATAGTGCAGAGCGACGTGGACACGTGTATGGTCAACAGAGATGGTGCGCTGTCACCTATCTCTTACGAATACACCACGGATCTATTAAGCAGGCATGTCAACGTGGGGTTTCAAGCTGCGTGAACGTCGGAACGGATAGTCAAAGTTTGTATTTAAAATATGGAGCGGATATATGGTAGAACGAAACCTGCATTGGCGTGCTGTGATAACCATGGCACGACAGGTGACAATCCACAACCCGGTTTTTAGCGGTGTGAGAACGTTGTGTTTAGTGGCGTTACCATGACATGCGGATTCATCAACAGTTGCCCAAACTTGTGAATAGAAGGATTAAACAATGATATCGCTGTTTCTTATTCTGCGTTGGAGTTTCGATTATGGGAAGCGCAAGCACAGCACACATGAGGTAGTCCCCGCCACGTGTGAAAGTTGTGTTCGACCCAGCTCATAACCACACCATCGTTTTTCACCTTTTGCAGGAAAGTTTCCAGTGCCGAGCGTTACGTTCAGCGCCTCCCCAGAATGAAATTATGATATTTAGTAACCGCCTTCTTCTCCATGCATGAACCATGTCACTGACCAGCGTTTTAGTAGGGACAGGCAGTAATTGTCATCATCCAGCATGGTGTTAGCTGGGACAACGTGAAAAAATGGCAACATCATCCCGTCCTAAATGCATGCACACGAATTCAGCTGCTCTGTCATCGCTGCAGGATACAAATCCGCAAGGAAAAGCAAAACGCTCATTTGAACGAGCACAACGTTGATATTTAATCTCTGATTCCTCATTATGACAGTTTGGTCTCCTCAGGCCTTTTCCCCATGGCTTTGTCTTTTACCAGACATCGTCTCACACAGGGTTTTTGCCATGGTAGTTTCACAACGTATAATCAGCGAACGTTCTGTCATTCTGCCAGGCATACGCTCCACATCGGGAGGGGCCTCTTCACTGCGTCCTCTCCTACAGAAATCTCAAGCATTCTCGAATGTACAAGTAGATGGTGGCCTTCACGATATATTAGTTTAGAAATGTGTTAAAATTTATCGGCATCTGTAGAAGGCTCAACAGCTGCCGTAGCATATGAATTAGAACATCCACCATTCGAACAGTGAGCCTATCGAAGAAGCCCTACAGCGCTCACAGCCTTGGACTCCATAGACAAGTTCGGATCTGAGTGCACTACGATGATGATCCGACTGTCTAAAATGAAGAAAACTGTTGCAATAATGGATAACGTGCTGCAACGAGGAGGGGAAGAATCTCATGGAAATTCCTCATCAACCCTACCCACGGTCTGTCAAAACTCGCCTCTTCCCCCAACTACGACCAGATCATATGATAAAGGGACATGTCCACACATGAAGGCCACGCCTACCATTGAAGAAATATTGTGCTGTTACACCACCTCAAAACAAAATGCAACGCAGATGCAAAGTTTTTGTGGTATGACTGGCGTAGGATTGTAAGTAAGGTCGTAGTCCTCCTCAGTCAAGATACCTGAGATTCTCCGATTGAAGATGGCAAGTATTTCTCCTCTAATGAATGAAAAAAAGATGAGCATAAATACCTGCGGTGAACGCTGAGAACGTGAATGAAGAAGATCGTGCCTATCAAGAAATTTAATCCGAAGCTTAAAGAGAAACTTGAGCGTGGGGAAGATGATGATCCTGTCAGAGAAAGGGCACAGAGAAAGCCTACACATGCCATTATCTCTGATGACAAAGTCTTGACCACACAGGGGTCTAAATTCATTGTTTCTTCTTTCGCAAATTAATTAAAATTCCCTTAGCATTATTATTATTCCATCATGAAGATATGTGACCTGTGTTATTTTTATTGCAGGAGGAACCACTTTGTTTACACATAAGAGCCAAGGTTTTCCCCAGCAAACAAGGGGACATGTTCAAAACAAGTAGATGCTGGCGAAACTCTAGAGAACTCACTGATCTGCCCAAGGTCGCATTTTCATATTTTCCACGAGCCGCGACCCCGCGACCCAGCGACTTAGTCGCAAGGTCGCAAGGTCACAGATACACCTGTTTTCATGATCCGCGACCTTGCGACCCAGCGACCTAGTTGCAAGGTCGCAAGGTCGCATTCCTTGGTTTTGCCGCCTTTTGCGACCCCGCGACCCAGCGACCTAGTCGCAAGGTCGCAAGGTCGCATTCCTTCAGTTTTCCTTCGTTTTGCGACCCCGCGACCCAGCGACCTAGTCGCAAGGTCGTAAGGGCGCATATCCTTGGTTTTTTCCTTTTACGACCCTGCGAACCAGCGACCTAGTCGCAAGGTCGCAAGGTCGCATATCCTTGGTTTTGCTGCCTTTTTTCGACCCCGCGACCCAGCGACCTAGTCGCAAGGTCACAATCTCTCATTTTCTTACAACTTGCGACCCCGCGACCCAATCAGGTCGCAGGTCGCAACAGCAGCTAGGTCGCAGGTCGCAACAGCGGCTCAGGTCGCAGGTCGCAACAGCGGCTCAGGTCGCAGGTCGCAAAAAGGACTAGGTCGCAAGGCAGCCCAACGGTCAGGAAGATGAAAGATCAAGGAAACCTGAAGGGCAGTTTCTGCATTATAAATACTCCTATGGGAGCTTGTAAAAGGGATTTTTCTTTTTTGGAGACTCGAGAGCTACATTGCATTGTATTGAAAGATTATACCCTTGTACATGTGAATATAGATTACTTGTTAAAACCCCTTTGTTTGGATGATGTGTTTTACTGCATGAGCACTAAGTGTATTTTATTATACAGTTTCAGAACATCTTTTGATTAATGAAGCTGCCTCTCTTTATGACATCATTTATGCATCATGGCTATCTGTGTTTGTGTTGATGATGTTCAGTTTACCGTTTTATCTATTAATGAATGTTAACGAACTATTTTGTTAGCATTTCATTTTATCTTTCAGAAAGTAAAGGGACATCTCGCCATAAAGAACTATTTCTGTTGTGGTCAGACTACCTTAAAAGCAGTACCCCAAAGACGTTTTGCTAACAAAATCTCCTTAGGCGTACATGATTTATTTGTTGCCTCGCTACGCATAGTGTTTTATTCGTGTTTAATGCATCAGTCATGTATTCTGTATCATGTGAATAAGTGTGTGTCCACAGGTTCAATCAAGTTCTTTTGAGACCGAAAGAAAAGCGTCTTAAGCGGTAGCCGGACCCACACCCCGGACGGGATCCCTACTCCAAAAGGTTCAAGGTCTAATTGGGACTTTCTACCGGGGAGATCCCCTACTGTTAGCCAGACATATTTTCCCGTCAACAGATTTGGCGCTAGAAGGAGGGCCTGAACGTCTGACCATATGGTTAATGAGAAGGGGGGGCCAGATGACAAGCTGAGCCCTTAGAGCCTGCAGTTAATCTCATATCTGTAATGGCTCGTTCTCAAATCATTCTCCTGAGATGTTTGTCGGAGTTTTATGAACCTGGATACTTCATCCCCGATAAACTTATGTATCACTTGTCCCAGTTAAAATTTGATGGTGAAAATGGGGTACCCATAACCCAGCACCTTTTAGATTTCTATGACTTTGGTGAGTGCTACGAAATTGAAAATGAAGGTTTCATTTGTTTGCTTTTCTTCCTCACTCTCAAAGGTCGCGCTAAGCAATGGTGCTACACATTGCAAGAAGCTTCCATCCACTCGTTTGAACAACTCGCCAGCGAATTACAACAAGCTTTTCACAGGTATGATTTTCATAACGTTTTAATAAAGTTAAATGACATCAGAATGGAACCTCAAGAATATTTAGATGAGTTCTCTATCAGATTAGTTCATTATTGTTTTGAGTTCCCTGAAAAGGATGTTGATTGGAGGTTGTTAAGAGAACAGTTCGCGTATGCGATTCTCGTTTCCCTTGAACCATTTCAGTTAGCAACCCGACCTGAGCTTAGTGTTCCCTATGACAACCCGCAAGTCAACGGCTATTCTGACTTTGATTCTTTCATGTACCATGTCGAATCTGAACACCCCAGTGGCTCATTATCTCTTTTGGCTCATGAAACCTACCCCGATCCCACTCAATGTCTCCCTGGACTTAGTCCTAAATCTGGTTCACATTCGGATGATGAATCTGGTTCACATTCGGATTATGAATCTAGTTCACAGTCGGATTATGAATCTGGTTCATATTCGGATTATGACTCTGGTTCACATTCGGATTATGAATCTGGTTCAGATTCGGATGATGAATCTAGTTCACATTCGGACTATGAATCTAGTTCACATACGGATTATGAATCGACTCCTACCCCGCATAAAGTCGATTCCCTTACAAGGTCTGCCAGATCTTTGTGTCCTTTGAATGCGCGTGTTGAAAAGCCTTGTAGGGTTAACACCCGTGTGACTCGATCTTTTCGTTCATTGTTCCCTAGTTTGTTTCTTGATCCCGCCACACCAGTAAATTTGTCTAGACGTTCAGAGTTTTCTTACACTGGTATTGGCGAAAATCATAAGCAAGCAGGTGGTGTTTCACAATCACAGTCTAAAATCGATGAATCTTTTAAATCTGATCTGTCTCACTCAGAACCTTTAGACAACCATGGGAGTGATTTCCTATCTGGGCAACTTCAAGATGTCCCCGTTATCGATCCATCCCAGTTGGTAAACCCCAGGGAGCCTAACTTGCTAGGTACCGAACTTGACCAAACTGATGGTTGCAGTGATTACTCCTTATCTGAAAACATATTCAATCATATCGCTAATGACTGTCACTCAAATATCTATGCTAACCATATGAAGACACCTGAATTCGATGATCCGCTTTGGGAAGATTCAAGTACCCACCAGAAAATTGAAACGCGTCAGCTTCCGCTGAACGTTTCTGAAATGACAATTCCCCAGTACCATGCTCCTTCCAGCATAAACGCGTTGAATTCACCCCATCCTGGCAAATCTGGAGAATCCGATATTTTGGATTTTCAATCTGTCAGTGCGCAAACATTCGACCAAATTGATACAAAGCCCACTGACATCTTTCAAATCACTACAATTGATGATCATGCCCATTCGCCTGTTAATCTCGCCAAACAGTCAAAGTTGGAAAGCCCCTTGCTCGAAAGTCCAGAGTTTGTTCAAAGCAGTGAGGAATTTCAGGCTCCTTTAAACGTGGATTCAGATCCCCATACCCTTAACCAAACCCAGGAGCAACCCCGGACTAGGGTTTTCGAAACTAGAATTTCTACGCTTGGATGTGCATGCATCTATAATTCGCCTAGCACTTGCGTATTGTTTCCATTCCATAAAACTGATGGTCCCCAACACCATGATGACATTGTCGATCAAGTCAACCAACCCCTTTCGGTGAATGTGCTTGCAAATAGGAATTGGCTTACCCATCACCCCTCAAATCCAGGATCATGCATGAATGATTTTATGTCATTTATCAATAATGTTGAGTTTCAAGAACAGATTGAGGTATATCAAGATGAGAGCGGGAATCAGCCTGAACAATCTGTTCTAGCATGTTCTTTGGTAGGTATCTATGATCGTCCTGCCGTCGCACCTGCTCCTCAGGTAATTTTTGTTGCTACTGCAGTTTTTTGGATACTAGCTCTGATCCTGACCATTGTTTTCCTTGCAGGTCGGAAATTAATGCGGTGGCTGCACTGGAAAACTGATTTTACCTAACCCGACTGCATCATTGGTTAACTAGGGTTTAGGTGTAGGCTAGCTAGGACCTGCAATAAAATTTTTAGTTCAAAGTTAATTAGGTTTACTTGCCAAATTTTTTTTACTTCATAGGTTAAAAGTTTGTTTTGTTGTTTTATTTACGATTAATATTTTAGGCAACATCATGTTACAAGTGTCTTCTTTAATTTCCTTTTCAGTTGCTTGTTGCTGCATAAATAATCATTGCTTGTATTACGCCTCTTTGCCACCTACAACTGGTTGATCGTTCTCACACATGGTGTTGCATTGCATCTTAAGCATCGCCTATTTCATTGCGTCGTACTCTTTCTTCCTCACATCATTTCTGTCATGTCGCCTGTCGCTGCACAAGCCCTCATTGCAACCCTATCACCTTGCAGTCTTGTTTTGCCCTGATTGCTGAAGCAATAACCCCATTGTTTTTGCGTGAGGTTGTGGTGGCTATCTCAAGAGGTAGCTTTCTCTTAGGACCAGCCATCAAAGTCGCATTCTAAACAAGATGCCTGTGAGTCTAAACTCATTTAGCCAGGGAGATACGAGTCGGTTGCTTGTAGGAGACCTTATGAGTTTGAAATGGCCCATACCCGTAAGCCTAAGCCTTGGTGCCCAGCATAGTCTTGGCTGTTTTAATGATCTATTTTGCACACTTCGCCTATTGTGGTGAATGGGATGTGAAGGTTTGGCATGAGGGCAAACCCAAATCAGGATATCTTTCAGTTTCTGTAACACGAGAAACAACCTCTCTTGCTCGTAAAATAAGTCGGGATCCCTCATCCGCCCATGAAAAATAAGTGCCATGAGCACATGAAAATAAGTGCCACGAGCACATGAAAATAAGTGTTGTAATCACATGAAACAAATAAGGGTAAAGGATCGAGAAAGGCTTCCTGCGCAGAGAGGTAATGCAACGAATCCACCGGGGTACTGACCAGGCTCGCTGGCAGCGGAGCAACGTTTGTGATTTCTTCAAGTGACTCCGCCGGGGTACTGTCCAGGCCTGCTGGCAGCGGAGCAACACCAGAAGCTTACTTCAAAAATCCTGAGAATAATAAACCCAGTGCCTTGCTCTTCACATCATCAACAAGCTACTGGCATCTGTGAGCTTTCTCTTTGATGTGTTTCTGATTAGCGGGACTTAGTTGAGGCACACGGATTAGGCATACCTGTAAAGGGCCAAAGTAATACAAAGGGTACCCACGGAACTGGTTCAATATTCCCTTGCATCATTATCCAGACTCAGAGTATTGTGGTGATATTGACAGAGATGCTGGATTTTACCAGTGGTTCGCCATTTGTTGTAGCCGCTACAACACCACCCAAAATTTTGGGTATATTTAAAATTTCGGGTTCCCCCTCTGCCCGCTTAGGCGTTAAAGTCTTCCACTCGACCTGCAATCAACTACATCCCAACGACCTATCCCCAACCCCTCATGAGTTGTTTCGCCATCGTGATCAAATGTCACTGTTGCAATCATGCCATATGTGGGAAGGATCATCCAGCGTACGCCCGAACACTCTTGTCGCAGTCGCGCCATGTGTAATGAGATTGCCATGCATACGTGTGAATGGAAACCTTTTGTGTATTGACGAATAAAAGCCTTCCCACTGTAGGTCATTAAGCTGTTGTTTGAATACTTCTCTTAGGCTTGTTAGTTTCATATGTTTTATCTGTGGTCACCATTATCAAAGAATAATTATGATGTCGTTATGTTCCACACAGGTCGACCCCACAGGTGACAAACTCCTCAGTCGTGTCAGGACATCAAGGGTAATAAAGTTGGGCTCAACGACGAGGCCAAAGTTGCGGAACAGGGGAGGATCAGGAGCAAGTGATCAAGTACTGTTAAAAGGAGGATGGTGTGATGCACATCGATCAGAAAAGAACCTTTTATGTCACTGATGCAAAGGCCTCCTTCACTAGTGCGCACCAGATGCTTAAAGCGCTCCGTTTGGAAATGTCTAGATCCCACACCATATCATCTGAATGCCAAGGGGTGCACGCAAAGGAACATATTTCTCCACTTCGATGAATCTAGCCTGAGATATAGCCCGGTGAACAAAGCAAACTCAGAAGATTTCTCTGGACAATGACAATCTCAGTCGAGGCATTCTCGCGCCGGGCAGCAGTGCGAAAACACACAGGGTGGTGTGGCAAGCCAATGATAGAGTTTCAAATATGTGAATGCTCCTTTCAAAAGCAACATTTATTAATCCTGAGGCACATAGTGCGGATTTATCTGTGATGCAAGGAGTACAATATGGAGGAATGAAAAGGCCTTAAAAC
Source organism: Pinus albicaulis (assembly GCA_034641835.2). Taxonomy (NCBI): domain Eukaryota; kingdom Viridiplantae; phylum Streptophyta; class Pinopsida; order Pinales; family Pinaceae; genus Pinus; species Pinus albicaulis. The sequence goes on along the minus strand of JAXQQM020060520.1, from coordinate 39,388 downwards.
CCTAGCCTTCTTTCCTCTTGAAAGTTGTCTAAACGAGATCACAAGAGATGGGGAACCTCAAATTGAACCCAAAAGGTCATGTTTAAATGCATACGCCTTTTGGTAGCTAGGCCCATGGATGTATCTGCACAGAGAGTCTCTAGAACCACAAAGTAGAAAAGGGTCAACATTAAAAGCAGCCATCATGCGGATTGAGCAACAGATTTCAACTCTCGACCTTTTAAAACAAAAACATTCATGTTACGAGGTGGTGGCTGTGGCACAAAAGATTGTTATCTAGTTGCGCTAGAAATCGGAAGAAAAGAAAATGTCATGTTGTATATTAAAAACTAAGAATAGGAACATATGGTTTTAATACCATATGAGATGCGCGGATCATGGATCATATAAAGATACATTTCCAATAGGTTTAAAACCTTTTGAGCGGATATATTAATCAAAGCATATGGTAGCACTATGTGAAAACTTCATAAGTGGGGGCACATCCATATAAGAGTGCGGATCAGAACTCTATCAAATGCATTAATCGAGCTAAAATATTTCTTTGGTGGAGTTTGGATTGATGGTAAGATATATTATGGTCGAAGCTTACGTTTTAAACATGGCAGCGGATATTAAAAATACCATGGCGCATGTTTGACAATCTACAGTCATTTTTTTGTAGAGGTGTAAGGCCACGTGAAATGGTGCAAAAAAAAAAAACACATGCGCACGTGGCATGGAGTCCAACATCCGATGGCACACTTCAATTTAAGTTAAAACATTTGAGGCAAATATATATGTATATTTTCAATGGCCCAACGTCGTTGCATGGAGCCAAACGTAACTACATGACGGTCAACTTTTCAACCTTTGGTAACGTGGAGCGGGGTATTATGACAATTCCATAGTGGTAATGTTATGATAATTGTGGTGCGATATATGAATATCTATGGCCATGTTTTAAATAGTGCAGAGCGACGCGGACACATGTATGGTCAACAGAGATGGTGCGCTGTCACCTATCTCTTACGAATACACCACGGATCTATTAAGCAGGCATGTCAACGTGGGGTTTCAAGCTGCGTGAACGTCGGAACGGATAGTCAAAGTTTGTATTTAAAATATGGAGCGGATATATGGTAGAACGAAACCTGCATTGGCGTGTTGTGATAACCATGGCACGACAGGTGACAATCCACAACCCGGTTTTTAGTGGTGCGAGAACGTTGTGTTTAGTGGCGTTACCATGACATGCTGATTCATCAACAGTTGCCCAAACTTGTGAATAGAAGGATTAAACAATGATATCGCTATTTCTTATTCTGCGTTGGAGTTTCTATTATGGGAAGCGCAAGCACAACACGCATGAGGCAGTCCCTGCCACGTGTGAAAGTTGTGTTCGACCGAGCTCATAACCACACCACCGTTTTTCACCTTCTGCAGGAAAGTTTCCAGTGCTAAGCGTTACGTTCAGCGCCTCCCCAGAATGAAATTATGATATTTAGTAACCGCCTTCTTCTCCATGCATGAACCATGTCACTGACCAGCGTTTTAGTAGGGACAGGCAGTAATTGTCATCATCCAGTGTGGTGTTAGCTGGGACAACGTGAAAAAATGGCAACATCATCCCGTCCTAAATGCATGCACACGAATTCAGCTGCTCTGTCATCGCTACAGGATACAGATCCGCAAGGAAAAGAAAAACGCTCATTTGAACGAGCACAACGTTGATATTTAATCTCTGATTCCTCATTATGACAGTTTGGTCTCCTCAGGCCTTTTCCCCATGGCTTTGTCTTTTACCAGACATCGTCTCACACAGGGTTTTTTCCATGGTAGTTTCAGCACGTATAATCAGCGCACGTTCTGTCATTCTTCCAGGCATACACTCCACATCGGGAGGGGCCTCTTCACTGCGTCCTCTCCTACAGAAATCTCAAGCATTCTCGAATGTACAAGCAGATGGTGGCCTTCACGATATATTAGTTTAGAAATGTGTTAAAATTTATCGGCATCTGTAGAAGGCTCAGCAGCTGCCATAGCGTATGAATTAGAACATCCACCATTCGAACAGTGAGCCTATCGAAGAAGCCCTGCAACGCTCACGGCCTTGGACTCCACAGACAAGGTCGGATATGAGTGCACTACGATGATGATCCGACTGTCTAAAATGAAGAAAACTGTTGCAATAATGGATAACGTGCTGCAACCAGGAGGGGAAGAATCTCATGGAAATGCCTCATCAACCGTGCCCACGGTCTGTAAAAACTCGCCTCTTCCCCCAACTGCGACCAGATCATATGATAAAGGGACATGTCCACACATGAAGGCCACACCTACCATTGAAGAAATATTGTGCTGTTACACCACCTCAAAACAAAATGCAACACAGATGCAAAGTTTTTGTGGTATGACTGGCGTAGGATTGTAAGTGAGGTCGCAGTCCTCCTCAGTCAAGATACCTGAGATTCTCCGATTGAAGATGGCAAGTATTGCTCCTCTAATGAATGAGAAATTGATGAGCATAAATACCTGCGGCGAACGCTGAGAACGTGAATGAAGAAGCTCATGCCTATCAAGCAATTTAATCCGAGACTTAAAGAGAACCTTTAGCATGGGGAAGATGATGATCCTGTCAGAGAAAGGGCACAGAGAAAGCCTACACATGCCATTATCTCTGATGACAAAGTCTTGACCACACAGGGGTCTAAATTCATTGTTTCTTCTTTCACAAATTAATTAAAATGCCCTTAGCATTATTTTTATTCCATCATGAAGATATGTGACCTGTGTTATTTTTATTGCAGGAGGAACCACTCTGTTTACACATAAGAGCCAAGGTTTTCCCCAGCAAACAAGGGGACATGTTCAAAACAAGTAGATGCTGGCGAAACTCCAGAGAACTCACTGATTTTCCCAAGGTCGCATTTTCATATTTTCCACGAGCCGCGACCCTGTGACCCAGCGACTTAGTTGCAAGGTCGCAAGGTCGCAGATACACCTGTTTTCACGATCCTCGATCCTGCGACCCAGAGACCTAGTCGCAAGGTCGCAAGGTCGCATTCGTTGGTTTTGTCGTCTTTTGCGACGCCGCGACCCAGCGACCTAGTCGCAAGGTCGCAAGGTCGCATTCCTTCAGTTTTCCTTCGTTTTGCGACCCCACGACCCAGCGACCTAATCGCAAGGTCGCAAGGGCGCATATCCTTGGTTTTTGCCTTTTCCGACCCTGCGACCCAGCGACCTAGTCACAAGGTTGCAAGGTCGCATATCCTTGGTTTTGCTGCCTTTTTTCGACCCCGCGACCCAGCGACCTAGTCGCAAGGTCGCAATCTCTCATTTTCTTACAACTTGCGACCCCGCGACCCAGTCAGGTCGCAGGTCGCAACAGCAGCCAGGTCGCAGGTCGCAACAGCGGCTCAGGTTGCAGGTTGCAAAAAGGACTAGGTCGCAAGGCAGCCCAACGGTCAGGAAGATGAAAGATCAAGGAAGCCCGAAGGGCAGTTTCTGCATTATAAATACTCCTACGGGAGCTTGTAAAAGGGCTTTTTCTTTTTTGGAGACTCGAGAGCTACATTGCATTGTATTGAAAGATTATACCCTTGTACATGTGAATACAGATTACTTGTTAAAACCCCTTTGTTTGGATGATGTGTTTTACTGCGTGAGCACTAAGTGTATTTTATTATACAATTTCAGAACATCTTTTGATTAATGAAGCTGACTCTCTTTATGACATCATTTATGCATCATGGCTATCTGTGTTTGTGTTGATGATGTTCAGTTTACCGTTTGCTCTATTAATGAATGTTAACGAACTATTTTGTTAGCATTTCATTTTATCTTTCAGAAATTAAAGGGACATCTCGCCATAAAGAACTATTTCTGTTGTGGTCAGACTACCTTACAAGCAGTACCCCAAAGACGTGTTGATAACAACATCTCCTTAGGCGTACATGCTTTATTTGTTACCTCGCTACGCATAGTGTTTTATTCGTGTTTAATGCATCAGTCATGTATTCTGTATCATGTGAATAAGTGTGTGTCCAAAGGTTCAATCAGGTTCTTTTAAGACCAAAGGAAAAGCGTCTTAAGCGGTAGCCGGACCCACACCCCGGACGGGATCCCTACTCCAAACGGTTCAAGGTCTAATTGGGACTTTCTACCGGGGAGATCCCCTACTGTTGGCCGGACATATTTTCCCATCAACAGATCGCTATAAGTATCCAATGAGGTTATCATTGTAATGTTTTAAGCTATGATATGAATCCATGCGCGAGGTGAAGGCACTAATCTACAGTTCTTAGTGTTTTGTTCCAAAAGACTATCCCCAAGTGCAGCCATATTTTCTAGCTCGTTTTCACTCTGTTCAAATCTCAAAAAGACAAAAATAAATCATATATGACAAAACACAATAATATTATAAAAAAAAAGTAAAAAAGAAAAGCATTAAAATGATTTGTGGTGATTTATTTTAAAGAAATAATTAATGTGGGACTGAGATGGAGCATGTTCAACGAAATATATTTTAATAAAATATATTAGTGGGACAACCTTTTTGGCGAAGGAAATACCATTAAAGAACATGTTTTTTTAGGTCGCAATGTCGTTCATGGTATCGAGACTCACACATAGGAGAAACCCAACACCACTATATGCTCAACACTTATGGGGAGGGGTGCCCTCGTAGGTTGTTTGGCGAGAAACCAATGTCGAAAAATGAACAATAGAGTTCTCACTCAACATCACCTTAGGATGGAACCGCTTACCACCACAAGTGCCCCTATGAGTGGTAAGTGGTATCCGTCTTGTCTGCGACAAGCGAGCGTGAAATTGCGAGAGTGAAATCATTCTTCCATGACATGCACATGTCATTCCTCCACCCCACCACCTCACTTGTCATACCAAATCACCTTCCACCTCATCACTCTATGTCACCCTTCCTCATGTCACCATTACGTCAGCATGTCATACATTTTTTTCAACACTCATTAATTTCATTTTTTTCCCCCGTTTCTTAAAAAATCCTCGTTTTCTTAACCTAAGTCATTCTTATTGTTGATTCTTCCAGAGCGTACTGACACCCACCTACACCTGTCAACTTTCCAACTCAAATTTAACATCAAATAGTAGTTTCAAAAGTATTTATTCCTCTGCATAACTGTGTCCAATTGTCCAAAATGTCCAACAAAACTTCCATGGAAGATTCTGCAACCCATATCCCACTTATGGACACAAAAGAGATGTTTTTGATCTCGTATGCACACTAAATATCATGGAATTTCATCAAAATGTCTCAGCTGGTCAATTAGAGTCGGAAGTGTTTTCTAAGGTCATTAAATATGGTCTGTTAGCTGATATTGTTTCCCAAACACACCTTTTTTCTGAATTCGTTACCTAGTTAGGCTCATCCCTATATCCTAGAAAATGCTATGTAATGAATTCATTGAGAGAAAATGTCTTTCAGGTTTCTGCATTGTTGATTCAGCAAGCCTTGGATTTTCCATAGTCTGAACAATATACTTCATTTTATGAAGAAACCCTTGTGGCCTCTTTCTAGAGTCTCATTGTAGAATATTATGTTAAACTGTCTTTCCAAATTATCCCACCGAGGAAAAATTTGTTTCTAGAGCCAACCCTGTCCCTCTAGATAATTTTTCTGAGGAAGTCAGACCAATTTTAAAGGTAATTTTTAGGGTTTTGGTAAAATATGTGCTTCCATTGTCGATCAAGCAACCATATCGATGTTTCATTTGGTCATGCAACCAAAAATAATTCTCAATATAGCAAAATTTTGGGAGGACTCAGTCAATTATCAATTGTTGAATTTCAATCTCACATGGTGTTTTAGATTCCCCTATCTGTTAATATAATTGTTCTTATATGTACATGTGGATAAATTCATGCATCTAAGCTTAAACATAATGGATCCCCACAAGAAGAAACAATCAGTGATAAATTAGACTGAGGTTGTAAGAAGTCATCCCAATTATGAAGGTTTTTCATATTTTATTGCCTCTTTCATGTTAGTGGCATACACCATTATTAACAACTCTGTTCAACCTAGTATCTTGCCCAAATCCCAGTCATTCTTACATATGAGCAGGCCTTGATTAAATATATAAGCAGAAATGAATATCAGAGGTCGTTTATCCGAGTTTCAATATCGAGTGTTCAAAAGGAGAACAACCTATTGGAATTCACGATATGAAATTTGCGATATCAGTAGCGGCAAGCTATATTGGGGATATTGTATCATAGGTATTTGGATAATGTTTATTTGAAAATATCTGACGTGTGAACTACGATATGGAATGAACCCGATAGTTTAATTATTTGAATTTAATTTCATATTGGATTCGAGACATCAGAATTTTAAAACATATGCCCCAACCAAAATTGTGATTTATGAACAAACGCGATATCATTTAAAACCGGATTTAAATGCCATATCGAGTCCGGGGTTATATGGATATCACATTATCGGTGAAGTCATTTATTGAAGAACGAGAGGATCGGTATATCGAAGATCGGAAATATGAGGTTCATATTTAAAAACTCTGATAATGCTATGTGGCATTCCTTAGGGGTCAAGCCTTTTAAAGTATTCAATTCGAAAGAAAGACAAACCAAACTTAACTTTGTCTTTTAACACAAAACTCCTTTTAATAATTTAATTAACCATCGGGAGTATTCAATCGAAGGAAGATGTCATCGAAACTTTCTTATGAGGAGAGTTGCGATATTGTAATAATTCGATATGAATATTCTGATAATGTATTGAAATTTCATTGGAGTTTCAATAAATATAAGCAAAAATTAAATAATTCTCAAATTTTGATGAACACCAAATAATACTTCCCTCAACATGTGGGAGATTTGAAAAAGTGTTGGACGCTTGCATATCTCAGGTCTCCATAATCAAGTTGATGAATACATGTAAAATAAACAGAACATAAATAAGGAATAACCTTCGAAAAAGTAAAACTAACAATAGATGACGATGAACCTGTAAACACATACTTGGAATAATTTTGATTGTAACTTTAGCTCATGAGTCTTCAAGTTCTCCCATGTTCAATATAACCTACTTATTTAGTAAAACATGGCAAGTAATGATATTTTCAAATGCATCCATTTCAAATTTACGTTAGAGGGAAAAAGTGGTGAAAACGAGCTCTTCAAAAATACTCGTGAATCAAAGATTTCCAAGTTGTAGCGAAATTTTGGAATTTATTCATATATAATTTTATAACAATCTTGTCATTTTGACAAAGTTTGTTGCAAAATCAAGACAATCAAGTGGTTCATAAGTTTCTAATATTTTTTAAGCCACTTTTCCAACAAATGAAAGGGATGCCAAGAAAACTTAGATTTATTACTTGCTTATTAAAAATATGAATAATAATTAAAAAATGAAAACATAAAAAGTCTAATCGAAATTAATCTATTCCTATTGATAACTAATTGGAAGGAAATATGACTAGGTATAATCATACTTTCAATGTAACCATGTAAGCATTTTGTTTCCTGTATGTATATACATATCAAACATTGGTAAAAATATGATTACATGTATAAAAATAATTTTGAATCTAGTATGTACACAAATTTCTAATCTAAATAAAGAGACTAGATTATTTACAATTATCTTCTCTTGAAATGTCTCTTAAAGCTGAAATTCAATTGGATCATAGAAATATGGATAGATTTCCATTATTGATTGGGATATGTTCAAAAGAGAAGATGTCAAGCCAACTTGTGGATATGAAATTTTAGATTCAATGGTCTGGAAAAAATTGTCAGTGCTATATACATACGTTAAATTAACAATTTTCCGTGTAGGAAATTTCTCCAAATAATTTTCAAATGGATCAATGAAAAATGGATAAAAATATATTAGATACAATGGAGTATTATTAATTGAATTAGATTGCTGGTCATATTGTGAAAATACACTCTCTTATTGGCACTGCTTTTGAGAAGAAAGAAGTAATTGATAATAAATGAACATCAATTGGAAGTGGAAGAGAAATAAATCTCGATGTTCATAACTATAATTTGAATCTTCATTCACCCATATAGGAAATGCTTCAATTGAGTATTTAATACTGAGTTGTTCAATATTCCAGCACAAAGTATCTAAAAATTGAAAACTAAAAACATAAAACAAATATGAAGTTAAACAAAATAAATGAAGGAAAAATAATAAAATTAAATCATAATTGTTACAACTAGTGTTATAGCACAATTGGGAATGATTTGAAATTCTTTCCTTTTCACAAGAATTAGTCCGAATAATGCAATTAGAATGATTTTTGATACTAACTTGTGAATTCGAGAGAGGGTTATGACTATGAATATGAATGTGAGCTTGATCGTCATATAAATCATAGATTGGAGTGGTTTCTTGAATGCTAAAATTATGAGTATGATTAATTGTTTGAAAATGAGAACTATTTGAAACAATTTCTGAATTAGATTGTTCTTCATTTCCACATTTGATTCGACTTTGATCATGAGGATTCGGTTGTGAAGAAGATAAATCAATATCCTTAATGTCAAAGTAAATATCATAAATGACCTTCCGACATTCATTAAAATTCCCTTCGATCTCACCTAATGTATCAAAAAAAGAAGGAATATTGAGCTCATGTTCATTAATGCCATAAGAATGACAATAGTTAATTCTCTATCTTGATAAAAATTAATTGGAAATTCATTTGGATCAACCTATCTATTTTCTAAAATATATTTAAAGTGAAGAGAGGATAAATTTCTATTAGAAGCATTATCAGGATAAAGGGAAAAATATGAATCTGAAACAACGCATTTGAAAATGTCTCTATTTGATAACTCTTGTGCATTTTCTTCATTGCAAATTTCAGATTTTATAACATTTACTTGGCTAATTGCGCTTTCTTGGTTAATGTTGCTTTGCTGTCCTGACTTTGGTATTTTCTCATCGGAAAAGAATTCAAAAATTTGTACAAAAGATTGTGTATTATAGGAAACTTTAATTGCTACTTGTACTTGTCGACTTATGTTCTTATTTCTGATTCTAGCACACACTGATTTTCAGATTTCAAAGCGGTATCTTCTTCAAGATTGTTGCTAGTATTTTCTTGCAGTTGATTAGCGAAATTTTCTAAGCTTTGTAATTGAGATTCATTGACATGTGAAGGTGCACCATGATCATTATCAATATTGTAAGAAGTGTTCACTAAATTAAGGAATTGATCATAGATAATAAAGGCCACTTCATCATCATTTGTTTGTACCTCCATATAGGAATTCTCAATAATATTAATAAAATTGGAAGGAGATTGAGCAAATATTGAAATAATTTCACATGGATTATGGATGGGAGGAAGGGAAAAAATATTTTCAAACCAATCTAATAATTCCTCTTTGAAAGGTTTCTCTTCAATTTTAAATTTAAAAAAATTTAAATGAAATCTAATGGTAAAATTATTTAAAGACTCACTTTCAAACCTTCGTAGACCTTCAATTTCATCACATACTTGTTCGTAGTCATAAACGCCAAATTTACAGAGGAACATTGTAATAAACTGGTCCCAACTGTGAATTAAGGCAACTGGAAGTGATTGACACCAGGTTCTGGATTTTTCCAAGAATGTAAGAGTAAAAATCCCACATAAAATACCTTCATCAATTCCTTGAAAAGTAGAATTTGTTAAATTTTTAATGAATTGTAAAGCATGATTAAATGCATAAATATTTCTCTTACCATTAAACTTTACCTGAGACAAGAGTCTTACCACTTCTGGTGGAGTATTGGAAGATGCATGTCCAAAAATAAAACTCCATATTGGAAGTTTGAGAGGAGCCATCATGAAAAATAAAATGTTAGAATATAAAGACTCCAATAGACAACAAGTTTCAACCCTCTTTCTGGTGCCAAAAATGTTGAAGCCTCGAAATTTGCTGCAATAAAATTGAGGGATGACCACCCGGTCCAGACCTTAAAGAAGCTCATTTTCTATTTTGGATGGTGGTTCTGATTGGTTAAAATAGGTCCAATTACCTTTTCTCAATCTCCGATGGCTTAAAATATGAATTTCATTCACCAGTGGAGAAGAGACTTCAGATTGACCTTCTTTCTGATCAGGCAAAAAAGTGATCCTCAAGTTGATCTGGGGCTCAATCATGCCACAACTAAAGTTTTCTTCTTTGTGAAGAAGAATTCTAGGAAGGTAGAGTTAATCTAAATGCAAAATTATTCTAAAATGCAAGTAAAAGGAACTAAATGCTAATCTTATCTCAAATAGGCAGATATAACTCATTGGAATTTAAATATCTCTGGTTTATAATGAATATCTAGTTAACAAAGTAATTCAATTAAATGACATTATGTATACCAAAACACATAGTACTCAGAGACCTCCTAACTAAAATAATCAACCAACAACATTTACGAAGTAGTTCTCACAATGATATTGATTGTTAAATCAGTAATTTGAATAATTAAACAATAATATAAGGAAATAGCTCACATAATATTATTGTTTGTTAAATCCGTATTAAAATACAAATTTATGAGAAAATAGTTACTCAGAAATCAGAATTCAACCCACAAGAGTAGAGATAAATAACAACATATTATTGAGGAAAATTACTCATATTGACAATAGTGCACAAATATGAATAAATGACACATTTCTTCCATCATAAAATAAAACCAGTGTTTTAAACAATAGTATTATAAATACCAATTTATTGAATCCCTTTCTCTGGCTCTGGTCTCCAATAGTCCTTTACAATGCTTTGAACTTCTGCTGTTAAAACAAGAGCTGTAATAGTGCAAGCTCTATCCTTCATACATAATTCAGAATGAAAAATAAAAATCCTCAATAATCCCCCACATCTGAGATTTTCTCTCCTCTCACCTACAATTTTAAATCCATATTACAATAGTGTTTTTAAGAATTCAAAATTGCAAAGAAGAGAATCCCCCTTAATCTATTATTTATAATATTTTCAAAAGAAATCTGAACAAGAAAGTTGGTTGAATAATACATTTGCTTCGTCAATTTTTATTGGCTCAAAATCCCATTCTTCTATTGTTGGAGCTTTCTAATTGATTGAGATATTATTCTCCTCATCTCTTCACCTATTTTCTTGCAAAAACAAATGAAAACAAAATTAAAATGAAAAATTAAAATCAAAATACTAAATCTGAAACTAAAACATATCTAATCAAATTTAATTACATAAAAAATTTAGAAATAAATCAGAGCTTTCTAGATGCCTATGATTGTCTAATTGGTCAAGGAGATTATTGACAAATGGATATGAACTCAGAAGAAGTCGTAGGCAAAAGAGAATGCAGAAAATTAAACTCAAAAAATTATTTTTATTCTAAAATTCAGAGCTTGATCTTCTACTAGATTTTAGACCCAAAAAATGATCAAATATAGTAATGAAACTAAATCAGAAATATTCTCCATGATTTTATCTTTCCAATGAGCTGTATTGGGCCTCATTTGGCCAAGCAAAACTCCAATTATGTGCTTCTAAAGTTAGAGTATTAAAATTTTTAGAATTATGGAAATTTTGTTGCCTCAGCTAAAATTCAGATTTTTTAATTAAAAATCTAATCCTAAATTAGATTGAAAATACTAATTAATTAATACTAATTAATTTTAATTGTGTTATTAATTTTAATTAATTACAAATTTAATTAAAAAAAACTTTAAAATATATTTTTAAAAAAAATAAAATAATAATAATAATAATTATTATAATATTATATAATATCTAGATTTCAGCATTTCAACATTTCGAGATTTCGGCATTTCGGCATTAAGAAAAATTTAATATTTACAATGAATTTTTAATTGCAAAAGTTGAAATATTATACATTTGTTTATCCCTAGCAACAAAATGATTAAACTTCAAAGGAGTGTCATTTACAAATCGGTTGACCAAATGAGATAGAACAAGTATCATTGGAAAGCTTGCGAAAATTTGGATTCAATGAAACAATCAAAATAGAAATAAGATAAAAATAAAAAGTGACAAAATTGTAAGACAATTAACTTAAATGAAAATAATAAAAGATGCTTAGCGAAAAATTAATGGAAAAGGTCCCCATTATTTGAAGTAGTGGGGGGAGGGGGGAGGGGTTGTTGGGTTTTCCCTACAACAATGGCGACACACTGGGAAGAAACAATTATCTATGGTTAAATATAATGAACTTTAATTTACCCATAGGTTAAACATAATGAAAATCATGAAATCGTCTAACAGTAAAATATTTTCATAGGTTCCACATAAATAGATTAAGCAATATGAGTTTGTAAGGATAAGTACTCAAAGAAGATTTGAGTAAAATTCATGAATCCAAATTTGAGAAAATTTATTTTAAAACTACCTCATATGAAAAATAGAAGTATGTAGAGATAGGATTTTTTTTTTGATAAATCATATATCCATTTTATGATTGTCTCTGACATCGCTTCGCTGCCAGCGAGCTTGAATAGTACCTCGAAAAAGTTGTCTTTTATGCCATACAAGTCTAGTCTTGCTTTTAGCGAGTCTCCATAGTCTCGACGTGTTTACTTGTATTTCCCATGCTTCCTCTTTTAATCACCCTTTTGATAAGCAAAATTTTCAAGATTTTAGTTTATGATGTATTTGAGTGAAATATGTTGGATGGGAATAGAGATTTTATGTTTATTGCACATAATATTTTCATAATGTTTACTCCAAATTATTTCCCTAGAACTATCAATCAGAGGCTTTTATGTGGAGGGGTGGGAGGGATTCATTGTATTGAACTCAAATAAGTTCTTTCCTTGAAAAAGTAAACTAAAACACTTAGTGTGTTCCTCCATGAATAGTATTTAAAGCAAGATGGTATTATGGTTTCAAAGGGATATGTCTTTAATGATAAATGAAATTCATTGAAATATATAGAGTAAAATATTTCCCATGTATGCTAATCGCTGTCAGGCGAGGAAAAATTATTTCACATAAATCATGGCAGAGTCACCAAAACCAAAATCAAAAGAGAAAGAAAAAGGAAAAGAATTCCTAAACTAAAGTAAGAAAAGAAATTAGAAAACATAAATAAAAATGAAAAAGGAGAAAGATAAAAGAAAAATCCAAATTTAAAAGATAAACTCCAACAAAACTACTTATACAAATTTCTCAACAAATAAGATAAAAGAAAATAAGCATATGTACATTCATTCCTATGTTGATATATACATATATTATCTTGAAGAGTTATAAAAATGAGGCTCTCAAAATGTAGAGGGTGAATAACAATTATGATAGATAATATGCTAAATGAGTAGTCTCTCTTTGATGCAAACTTTCTTGCTTCGAAGAAAAACCCTGCAAAAACATATTAACCATTTTCTAATAAAAGTAGTGCTTTAAAGAAACAAACTAGAGGCCAAAAAACTCCCCAGTTTAGCTGATTTAATGAGGACACTTACTGGTTCTTTAAAGAATATCAAAGCAGACTAATCAAATGAGAATGAATTTTCAAAACTAATCTGGTAGAGGTGAGAAAGGTTCATGAAGACCTATAAAAATAGAGTTCAATATCAACAAAAACTAAAATAAAAATTGAAACCAAAAGTGAAATAATGAAAATAAATGAAAGTGGGCAAATGAAACTTACTATTGGAGAATTGTATTTAATCTTACCTGAGATGTATCATTATCTCTAGCAAAAGATAAATTCTTCCTTTAATTATAATTAGAGTATGAAGAATTTGAGTTTATTGAAATCTTGTTGACCCAAAATCATTATTTATTAAATGTAAAGTAAAACAAGAAGTAAACTAGAAGAGAGAAATATTTCATGTTCAAGGAATAAAAAATAAATCAAATCCATCAAAAATGGGAATGAAGATATGCTTCTTTATGAATTGTAGCGATGGATGGTCTCTTTGCTTCTTTCATTCTGAATTTTATATCAACCCAAAATATTGAAATTGATTCAAAACCCCAAATAATGTAGCAATTATTTATATGTAGAGGACTTGAATCTTTATATGATAAATATGGAGCGAAATTCAGAATAAAAGAGAATTAAAATATGAATTAACCATCGGTACATTACCTTTACTTGTTCCAAATTCCTTGTTAGTGAAGGGGATTGCCGAGAAGAGTAAAATAAGTCCATGTACATACACCATGAATAATGTATATCCCTTTAGTCAGAAATTCATCTCTATGAATGAATACTTGGATTTGGAAAAATTATGATTGAAACACATCCAAGTTTTGGAACACAATGATAACATGAAAGTAGTATATATATTCAAAAGATAATCAAGTGAGGCTTAATGTAAACATAAATAAATATCAAAATGTAATGATCAGAGACATGCGAGGATTATTAACCTGATATCTTGAAGTTCTAAGTCTTTAAGATAATAAAAGGTAAGAGATCAAGTTTTCCAACAGTCTCAAATGGACAAAACTTTGATAAATAAAAATCTTGCTTTATAATGTTTCCGATGACATTTGTTTTCAGAAGTTCAATAAAATTTCACCTTCGATACTGGAAGTATCGGTATTTAGACTTTAAAGAGCAGTAAGATATTGGAACAAAAGCTTTTGTGTAGTTAACAAACAAAACTTACAATATTTATCATTCCTGATAACGAATGCTTGATAAATGTATAATGTAGAAATATTAAATTTCTAATGTATCAGAGGTAAAAGTTTCATAAGAGTTTATAAAGTATCTATGATGATTTTCATTCCGATAATTTGAAGTTTTGTAAAAACGATTACAAGAGAATTTACATTTACCTGTAAAATAAAATTCTAGGAGAGGATTTCGAGATTTAATAAATATAAGAATAAATCAAATGTTAAATATCTCACAAACCTTTTCTAAATCCGAAATCAATTTTACAAAACTCCGAGTCCACAAAATTCTAGTGATGATAATGAAATAGGGGTCATTTCCTTTACTAAATATAATAAACAAGATAGTATCAGAAAATGAAATGTCAATCTTGGAGAGGTAAATCTTTAGAATTCGTTTTAAATGCTTCTAATATAACACAAACCTAAGAGTCTGCTAAGCGAACAAATCTGAAATTCTGAAGAAAATAACGAAAAATGAAAAGCAGAGGATCAAGATTCCAAAATTTATCAATTAGAGACTTTGAGTCTCTTTAGAAGAAATAACTGTAACTAAAGGGAAATAAATTTGGCGAGTGTGATGCAATGGTTCAACTCATCTTGGAAAATTATAAGATTTGGAACAAGCATAGACAAAATCACAGATAATATCTTTCACTATAAGCATTTTGTGCAAAAATTTCCTCCATTTGTAGCAAATTAGAGCAATAATGAGCGTAAGCATTTGGTTCTAGTTGTACCGATGAGAGACATAATATGATCATTTAATCATAACCTTAGTAAAAATATCAGCAAAATATTATGGTTGTACCTTTGAAACATGGGATATAATGACTTTCTGATAGGCCTTGATTAAATATATGAGCAGAAATGAATATCAGAGGTCGTTTATCAGAGTTTCAATATCAAGTGTTCAAAAGGAGAACAATAGATTGGAATTTGCGACATGAGTAGCGACAAGTTATATGGGCATGTTGTATCAGAGGTATTTGGTTAATGCTCATTTGAAAACCTCCGAAGTGTGAACTGGGATATGGAATAAACCCGATAGTTTAATTATTTGAATTTAATTTCATATCGAATCTGAGACATTGAAATTTTAAAACATATGCCCCAACCAAAATTGTGAATTATGAATGGACGTGGTATCGTTTAAAACTAGATTTGAATGTCATATCGGGTCAGGGGTTATATGGATATCGCAGTATCAACGAAGTCATTTATCAGAGAACGATCTTATTGGTATATCAGAGATTGGGAAAATGAGGTTCATATTTAAAAACTCTGATAATTCTATGTGGCATTCCTGAGGGGTCAAGTGTTTTAAAGTATTCAATTCAAAAGAGAGACCAACTTAACTTTGTATTTTAACACAAAACTCATTTTAATAATTTAATTAACCACAGGGAGTATTCAATCAGAGGAATATTTTGTCGAAAATTTATTATGAGGAGAGTTACGATATTGTGATAATCCGATATGAATCTTCCGATAACGTATTAAAAGCTCATTGGAGTTTCAATAAATATAAGCAAAAATTAAAGAATACTAAAATTTTGATTAACAACAAATAATACTTCCTTGAATATGTTGCAAATTTGAAAAAGGGTTGGCCACTTGCTTATCTCAGGTCTCCATAATAAAGTCGATGAATACTTGTAAAATAAAAAAATAAAATAAGAAACAACCTTTGAAAAAGTAAAACTAACAATAGATGACGATGAACCTGTAAAGACATACCTGGAAGAATTTGATTGTAACTTTACCTCATGAATCTTTAAGTTCTTCCATGTTCAATATCATCTACTTATTTAGTAAAAAATGGAAAATAATGTGATTTTTAATTGCATCCATTTCAAATTTATGTTAGAGAGAAAAAGTGGTGAAAATGAGCTCTTCAGAAGTACTCGTGAATCAAAGATTGACAAGATGTAGTGGAATTTTGGAATTTCTTCATATATAATTTTAAAACAATCTTGTCATTGTGACAGATTTTGTTGCAAAAGCAAGCCTATCAAGTGGTTCATAAGTTTCTAATATGTTTTAAGCCACTTTTCCACCAAATGAAAGGGATGCCAAGAAAACTTAGATATATTACTTGCTTATTAAAAATTTGAATAATAATAGAAAATTGAAAACATAAAAAGTCTAATCTAAATTAATCTATTCCTATTGCTAACTAATCGAAAGGAAATATGACTAGGTATAATCATACTTCCAATGTAACCATGCAATAATTTTGTTTCCTGTATGTATATACATGTCGAATAGTAGAAAAAATATGATTACATGTATAAAAGTAAATTTGAATATAGTATGTACACAAATTTCTAATCTAAATACATAGACTATCTTATTTACAATTACCTTCTCTTGAAATTTCTCTTCCAGCTGAAATTCAATTGGATCATAGAAATTTAGATGGATTTCCGTTATTTATTGGGAGAGGTTCAAAGGAGAAGATGACAAGCCAACTTGTGGATATGAAATTTTAGTTTCAATGGCCTCGAAAAATTTGTCAGTGCTATATACATATGTTAAATTATTAACAATTTTCCCTGTAGGAAAATTCTCCAAATATTTTTCAAATGGGTCAATGAAAAAAGGATGAACATCTATTAGATACAATGGAAAATTATTAATTGAATTAGATTACCGATCATATTGTTAAAATACACTCTCTTGTTGGAACTTATTTTGAGAAGAAATAAGTAATTGATAATAAATGAATATCAATTGGAATTAGAAGAGAAATAGCTCTTGATGTTCATGATTATAATTTGAATCTTTATTCACCCATATAGGAAATTCTTCAATTGAGTCTTTAATACTGAGCTGCTCAATATGCTAGCACAAAGTATCTAAAAATAGAAAACAAATATGAAGTTAAACAAAATAAATGAAGGAAAAATAATAAAATTAAATCATAATTGTTACAATTAGTGTTACAACACAATTGAGAATGATTTGAAATGTTTTGCTTTTCACAAGAAGTAGTTAGAATAATGAAATTAGAATGATTTCTGATACCAACTTGTGAATTCGAGAGAGTATTATGACCATGAATAAGAATGTGAGCTCGATCGTCATATAAATCATAGATTGGAATGGTTTCTTGATTGCTGAAATTATGAGTATGATTAATTGTTTGAAACTGAGAACTATATGAAACAATTTTTGAATTAGATTGTTCTTCATTTTCACATTTGATTCAACTTTGATCATGAGGATTCAATTGTGAAGAAGATAAATCAATATCCTCAATTCCAAAGTAACTATCATAAACGACCTTAGGACATTCATTAAAATTTCCTTCGACCTCACCTAATGTATCAAAATAAGAAGGAATATTGAGTTCATGTTCATTAATACCAGAAGAATGATCAATACTTAATTCTCTATTTTGATAAAAATTAATCGACAATTCATTTAGATCAACCTCTCTGTTTTGTGAAATATATTTAAAGTGAAGAGATGATAAATTTCTATTAGAAAAATTATCAGGATAAAGGGAAAAATATGAATATGAAACAATTCATTTGAAAATGTCTCTATTTGAGAACTCTTATGCATTTTCATCATTGCAAATTTCAAATTTAAGATCATTTACTTGGATAATTGTGCTTTATTGAAGAATGTTTCCTTTTTATCTTGATTTTGTATTTGATCATCATAAAAGAATTCAAAAATTTGTACATCAGATTGCGTATTATTATAAACTTTAATCACTACTTGTAGTTTGCGACTTATGTTATGATTTTCTGATTCTAACACACACTGATTTTAAGATTTCAAAGTGGTATCTTCTTCAAGGTTGTTGCTAATATCTTCTTGCGGTTGATTAGAAAAAAATTCCAAGCTTTGTAATTGAGATTCATTGACATATGAAGGTGTACCATGATCATTATAAATATTGTACGAAGTGTGCACTAAATGAAGGAATTGATCATACATAATAAAGACCACTTCATCTTCATTTGTTTGTACCTCCATATTGGAATTCTATATTATATTAATTAAATTGGAAGGAGATTGAGAAAAGCTTGAAATAATTTCACATGGATTATGGTTGGGAGGAAGGGAAAAAATATGTTCAAACCAATCTAATAATTCCTCTTTGAAAGGTTTGTCTTCAATTTTAAATTTTATACAATTTAATGAAATATAATTGTAAAATTAATTAAATACTCAATTCCAAACCTTCGTAGATACTCAATTTCGTCACATATTTGTTCGTAGTCATAGCTGTCAAATTTACAAAGGAAAATTATAATAAATTGATCCCAGCTATGAATTGAGGCAACTGGAAGCGATTGACACCAAATTCTGTCTTTCACCAAGAATGTAAGAGTAAAAATCCTACATAAAATACCTTCATCAATTCATTGAAAAGTAGAATTTGATAAATTATGAATGAATTATAAAGCATGATTAAATGCAGAAGTATTCCTCTTACCATTAAAATTTACCCAAGACAAGAGTCTTACCACTTCTGGTGGAGTATTGGAAGATCACGTCCAAAAATAAAACTCTATATTGGAAGTTTGAGAGGAGCCATTGTGAAAAATAAAATGTTAGAATACAAAGACTCCAATAGACAACAAGTTTCAACCCTCCTTCTAGAGCCAAAAATGTTGAAGCGTTGAAATTCACTGCAACAACATTGGGGGATGACCACCCGGTCCAGACCTTAAAGTAACTCCTTTTCCATTTGGGATGGTGGTTCCTACTGGTTAAACTAGGTACAGTTACCTTTTCTCAATCTTCTATGGCTTAAAATGTGAATTTCATTCACTAGTGGAAAAGAGACATCAGATCAACCTTCTTTCTGATCATGCAAGAAAGTGATCCTTAAGTTGATCTAGGGCTCAACCAAGCCACAAATAAAGTTTTCTTCTTTATGAAGAAGACTTATAGGAATGTAGAATTAAATCTAAATGAAAAATTATTCTTTAATGCAAGAAAAAGGAACTAAATCCTAATCCTATCTCAATTAGGAAGATATAGATCTAACCCAACCGAGAGCAAGATATTTAAATAATTGATTTTTAAATACGTTTTGCTTATAATGAATATCTAGTTAACAAAGTAATTCAATTAACTAATATTATGTATACCAAAACACATTTTATTCAAAGACCTCTTAACTGAAATAATCAACCAACAACATTTAGGAAGTAGTTCACAAAATGATATTGATTATTAAATTAGTAATTCAAATAATTAAATAATAATATAAGGAAATAGTTCACATAATATTACTGTTTGTTAAATCAGTATTAAAAGACATATTTACGAGCAAATAGTTACTCATAAATCAGAATTCAACAGACAATAGTATAGACAAATAATGGCATATTATTGAGGCAAATTACTCATATTGACATAGTGCACAAATATGAATACAATGACACATTTCTGCCATCATAAAATGAAACCAGTATTTAAAACAATAGTATTATAAATACCAATTTATTGAATCCATTTCTTTGGCTCTGGTCTCCAACAATCCTTTACAATGCTTTGAATTTTTTTGTTAAAACAAGAGCTACAATAATTGAAGCTCCGTCCTTCATACATAATTCAGAATGAAAAACAAAAATCCTCAATAATCCCCTAGATTTGAGATTTTCTCTCCTCTCACCTACAACTCTAAATCCCTATTACAATAATGCTTTTAAGAATTCAAAATTACAGAGAGGAGAAGCCCCCTTAATACATTTTATAATCTAATATTTATAATATTTACAAAAGAATTATCAACAAGAACGTTTGTTGAAGAATAAATTTGCTCCATCAATTTTCATTGGCTCAAAAACCCATTTTTCTATTGTTGGAGCATTCTCATTGATTGAGATTTTCTCCTCCTCATCTCTTCAACTGTTTTCCCGCAAAAAAAAAAAAAAAACAAAATTAAAATGAAAAAATAAAATCAAAATGCTAAATATGAAACTAAAATATATTTAATCAAATTTATTTACATAAACAATTTAGAAATAAATTAGAGCTTTCTATTGATGCTTGTGAGGGTCTAATTGGTTAAGGAGATTATTGACAAATGGATTTGAAAAAGGAAGAAGTCGTGGGAAAATGAGAATGCATAAAATTAATTTTATTATAAAATTCAGAGCTTGATCTTCTGCTATATTTTATACCTAATAAATGATCAAATATAGTAATGAAACTGCTTCATAAATATTCTCCATGATTTTATTTTTCCAATGAGCCATCTTGGGCCTCATTTGGCCAAATAAAACTCCATTTATGAGCTTCCAAAGTTAGAGTACTAAAATTTCCAGAATTCTTGAAATTCTATTGCATGGGCTAAAAATTAGAATTTTTAATTAAAAATCTAATCCTAAATTAGATTTAAAATATTATTTAATTAATACTAATTAGTTTTAATTATGTTATTAATTTTAATTAATTACAAATTTAATTTAAATATATATATATATATATATATATATATATATATATATATATATATATATATATATATATATATATATATATATAATATTATAATTTACAGGATTTGATTTTTTGGTATTTCAGTATTTCACCATTTCGGGATTTCGACGTTTTGGCATTTCAGGATTTGGACGTTTTGGCATTTCGACATTTTGGGAATTAAAGATTTCAACATTTCGAGATTTTGACATTTTGACATTTTGGGATTAAGAAAATTTAATATTTACAATGAATTTTAATTGCAAAAATTGAAATATTTTACATTTTATACATTTCTTTAACCCTGACAACAAAAATGATCAAACATCAAAGGAGTGTCGTTTACAAATCAGTTGACCAAATGAAGCAGAACAAGTATCGTTGGAAAGCTCGTGAAATTTCATATTCAATGAAACAATCAAAATAGAAATACGATAAAAATGGAAAATGACAAAATTGTAACACAATGAACTTAAATGAAAATCATAAAATATTCTTAGCAAAAAATTAATGGAAAGGGTCCCCATTATTTGAAGTAAAGGGGGGGGGGTGTTGGGTTTTCCCTACAACACGACTATGTGATATTAATATTGCACAGATCCTCATCTTCTCCTTTTGCAATCACATTATAACACTCCAATGATTGCTCCAACTATATATTCCAATATGGATGCTTCCATGTTAACGAAGTTGTGTTCTCAAAAAACTTTTCTCTGTCTTTTTGAAGGGCTGAATCTATGCATAAAAATTCACCTTCAAAACTAAATGTTAGTATGAACCCTTCAATCAAATTTGTCCAACTCACAGTTTCATGTCGCAGTTCTGTCTCAAGATACAATTCATAGGAATTATTTCTAATGTGTGGATGAACCCATGTACCCACTCTTGTTCTAGAACTTGTTTCCATGCTGAAGTGCAATGATGAATTTGCTTCCGGGGGTCATCCTTACCGTCATAATTTACTTTGACTTCTGCATCTACTAGCCAAAATCTGACCCTCATCAGCCTTCAATACTCTTCCATACTTCCTATATTCCTTTTATGAGTACCCCACCATCTAGTAGGTGTAGATATCAGGGCTATATCCAAAGATTTAAACCTCTGTTCTTCTAGTATTTCTCTTTCATATTTATCAAGAAAAAGGCTTACATCTCCTCTCCCATCATAATAAGGAAGATTACATACCTCCGAAGTTATGCAGCGAAGTGATTTTGTGATTTTGGCACATCATATAATAGATATTTCATGTAACTAGTTCTGCTAATTTTATAGTTCTTCCTCAAAATTTGAAGTACAAGAATAACAGATTTATGAGTAAATAGTTACTCATAAATATGTTTTAAGCATTAGAACAAAAGATAAAATTAACAATAGAGATATGAAGCTAATGAACTAGATAGCTAATTCAAAAACTATCTTCATTTTCACATTAAACAATAGTGCTCAACATGAAAAAAATTTTACGCAAATATGTCAATAAAAAGATGAAATTTGCATTAAAAATAATCGTATTTAAAATACAAAGTGATTAAAACTTGGTTTCTTGCTCTGTTATTTAAATCTGATCTCCTACAATCTCCTCCAAAGCATAAACTCTGTTGCTAAAAACAATAGCTGCAATAGTGCAAGCTCTGCTTCTCATACATAGTTCATAATGAAAAGAGACAAATCCCAATAATTACCAGATCTGAGATTGATCCTCTCTATCTACAGTCTGAAACCCTTATTACAATAGTTCTTTTAGAATTACAAAATTGCAGAAGAGAGAATCCCTTTTCTCCATTCTACAAACTACTATTTATAATTACAAAAATTAATTCCAAATAGGAGAGATGTTGAAGAACCAATCTGCTCCAACAATTCTCATTGGTTGAAATTATTTTTCTTCTATTGTTGGAGCAATTCCAATGATTGAAATATTTCTTCCTCATCTCTTCCATTGTTCTCCTGCCACAACCAATTGAAATTTAGAAATTAAAATCAATAAAATAGAAAACAAATACCCATTCTCAACAAATTGTTTAAAAACAAAACTAAAAATAAATTAAAATCCAAACATAATTCTAAATGTGATTGCTTCTGTTGAGTTTGTTTTGATTTTGAGAAATGTCAGAGGGGAAATTCCAAAACTAATAAAATTTATCCAAATTAAAATAAAAATTAATTTTGTTTCAAATTCGTCACTTCTCTTTCCACTTTATTTATGGATTATTAAATGATGAGATTTTCTAAAATTAACCATCCCATATTGTCCTTATTTGTCATAATTTTCCAATGAGCTATTGTGGGCTTAATTTGGTTGAATAATCTCTAGATATGCCTCTCTAAAGATGAGGTGCCAAAATATTCTGAATTCTGCAACATGTCATTATTGTGTTAAAATTTGGAAAATTTAATTAAAAAATTTTAATTCTAATTAAATGTACAACTAAAACTAATTAATTGTTAATTAATTACAATTTGTTAAATTATTTATATACATTCTATTTAAAAATGTTAAATTAAATTACAACCTAAAAAAATGTTGAATTAATTACAAAATCCAATATAATTCTCAAAATATAAAATTTGAATCAATTAAATTAATTATAAATTAATAAATCTACATATTAATTAAAAATTGAATTACAAAACTCAATAACAGGTTATTCCTTTCTTCTATAATATAAATTAATAAATCTACATATTAATTAAAAATTGAATTAATTAATTTAATAAACAATAAATTAAATATTATTAAAATAATATCAAATATTATATATAAAACATTAAAATAAATCATAAATGTTAATGAACAAAATTTATACAAACATTATTAAACAAAGGTTAGACCAAGACCATCTAATCTATGAGGGACATCAGAGGCGAAGTGAAACATTGGAGATCGGAAGAATCGAGCCATCGTATATCAGAAGTATTAGAGAGCAAGACATATCAGAAGTGACATATTATCCAAGGTTTTAAGAATAGGCTTCCGATAAAAAGTTCCGATAAAGAGATTTAATGGAAATATCAGAGGTATCAAAGTTGCAGGATATCAGAAGTGTCACATAATAAAATTTACGATAATTCAAACGTCGATATAATAAATTATGGTTGTGGGTCCAAAGGATTATTATATTCATTTATATAAAGGCACATGAGACTTGTAATAAACTTTGGTAAAATCCCCTTTCATGAGATTATATTAATAAAGTGGCCATCAAGGAAGTCATATTGAAGATGCGTTTTATTGTAACTTTCTCAAAAGATAAGTTACGATATAATAAAGTTCTGATGGAGCTTTGACTTTATGAATGAGGAATTTATCAGGTTTTATGTTTATCATAATTTTTTAAAGGGGCAGCTCCCATATATGGGTTTCGAGATTATGATGTGTGCCAAGGAATATTGGAGAGGGTCTCATTCATAAACTAAAACCACTTGGTAATACAAGCCATAACCTTAAAAATTACAACCACTTTGGAAAATGAATAATTTTGGGATTTCGAGAGTATTTCGAATTGAAATTTATATTAATTTCCTAGATTTGAAACACATCACTTTAATCATTCTAAAATTTGGCTGTGGTAATTTTGTAGGACTGTTAGCAAAAATTAATAAAAAAATCAATATTTACAATAAATTAATAATTTATTTACAAAAATTAAAATAAAATACATTTTGTACATTTTTTAATTGAGGCCATAAAATGATCAAAATTTGGTGAAACATCATTTTTGCAAATCGTGTAACCGAATGAGAAGAAAAAAGTACCGATGGAAAGCTAGTAAAAATTCAGACCTAATGAAGTAATCAAAATAGAAATATGATGAAAATGAAAAAATGGCAAAATTGTAAGACAGTTAACTAAATAAAAAATATTAAAAGGCGATTTAGTCAAATATTTATGGAAAGGGTCCCTATTATTTGAAATAAATAAGTCAAAAATGGGGGCGTTGAGTTTTCGCTACAACACTGACGACACACGGGGAAGAACCAATTATCTTTGGTTAAAAGATGATGAGATTTAATTGTCCTGAAGGTTAAAAATAATGGATTCCATGAAATTTTCTAACATTAAAAAATTTCCATGGGTCCCACATAAATATATTAAGCAATATGAGTTCGAAATCAAATCAGACTGAGTAAAACTCATCAATCCAAAATTTGGGAAAAATTAATTTTAAAATTACCTCGTATGAGAAATAAAAGAAGGTAAAGATAGGAGTTTTTGATAAAGCATACATCCATTGTTATGAATGGCCTTTGACACCACATCACTTCCAGCGAGCCTGAAAAATACCTCTACTAAGTTTTCTTTTATGCCATACAAGCATAGCCCCGCTGCCAACGAGCGTCAATAGCCTCGACGAGTTTACTTGTATTGCCCATGCTTCCTCTTTTAATCACCTGTTTTATAAGCACATTTGCGAGCTTTTAGTTTATGATGTGCTTGAGTGAAAGAGGTGGGATAGTAAGAGAGACTTATCTTAATGGATATAATGCTTCCATAATGTTGACTCCAAATTCTTTTCCCGCGACTATTAATCAGAGGCTTTTATAAAGTGGAGGAGTGGGATGGATCCATTGAGTTAAACCCAGGGTGGTTCTTTCCTTGGAAATGTGAAATATATCACTTAGAAATTATGTGTATTCTGTTATAGCCCAAATCCACCTTAGGCTGAAGGAAGGCGAGATTCAGGGTAACATCATACCACGCTCAGTCTGGTAGCTAGCCCTACCAGAACAGGAGAGGGCTCTCTCCGGGTCAATCTCAGGAAATGTATCAATAGGGATTGATATGAATGAAATGAGTGTTAATTTTAGGCTAGGTATATGAATCAAGGAGTTTGGAATGATTTTTTAGGGGTTTTGTTGGAAAAAAGGGAAAGACAATTTTGGGCTTGGGGATGAGGCCAAATTCTTGCAGAGTTCAAGTTGGGGTAGGGAAGGCAATGGATTTGATGTCTTAGATTCAATGAATGGATG
Organism: Pinus albicaulis; assembly: GCA_034641835.2. Lineage (NCBI taxonomy): Eukaryota > Viridiplantae > Streptophyta > Pinopsida > Pinales > Pinaceae > Pinus > Pinus albicaulis. The sequence goes on along the minus strand of JAXQQM020060520.1, from coordinate 13,348 downwards.
GAAAAGACTTCTGAGAAACTGAAGAGGGCAAGAGGGTGCAAGGATCCTCTTCAAACTGACGAAAACATGTAAAACTAAACAAAAGTTTAAGGCAGAGCACCAACAAACTAATGAATTCTACCTTAGTTACTCATTTGTTTAATTCAGAAGAAAAGAGAAGGGAAATGGCATACATAAACATCAATGAAACTTACAGATACATGGAGAAAAACATCATCAAAACTCAGAGCCACAAGGATCCCAACAAGTGCTGCAAAACCCTGGTCTTTCCTTTGCCAAAAATACTGAAATGAATATACAATGAGGTGCCAAACTATTCCCAAGAGTCCAACCATGAAGATGTCTCAGAAAATAAAATATATAGACAAGTCTAACCCCCTCCCATGCCTCTAGGGGTCGAGCTAATCCTTCTAGGAGATGTTTCAACCAATTCTAAACAAGGAACTAAAATCTAGGCAATCAAACAACTTGCCTCTATATGGAAGGAAACTGATTCATTCATTTAATTTTCACTTTTTAGTGAATGAATCCTCTAGAAAAATTAAATATGAGCCAAAATTACACCATAGTCATCAAATTACATCAAGATAGATCAAGAATTACATCAAAAAGTGAAACTAGTCAAAACTGGGCGAATTTCTGAGCTGAAGAGTCAAAATGAGGCCAAATTTCTCTATGCGCCGCGCCCAAAAAATCAATGCGTCGCGCCACTTTGAGCCTGTTTTTGAGGCACTTCCTGAAGTCAAAATTGAGCTCATGATAGCTCGTTGGAAATCCTTGTCTGTCTGCTATCCATCCCAAGTGGAATTTCTGGATTTGAATGTCATTTTCCCCTCCAAAACTTCAATCTCCCAAGACTGGTTCCTGCTGGTGCAGTCAACTTTTGAAGGTCTTCCTCAACTCCAAATTGAGCTCATGATAGCTCATTGGAATGATATTGGTGTCTAGTTATCATTTTAATCATCAATAAAGTCATTTTTCCAACCAAGCTAGGAGAAATCTTGATTTTCCCAAGGTCACTTCAGAGGTGCATTCAATTCTCCTGAGGAAATGGTATTTTTGACATTTCTCTAAAACCATGATACCTGTGTAAAAAGTGAAGGAGGTTTTTCTTATTTGGAATTTTTTGGACAAAAAAATCTCTCAGGTTTCCAAAATTCATCTTTTCTTGCTCTGAAACATCATTTTAGTGAAACCTATCTCGATGTGTGGAACAAGGGATTTGTCGAAATGAAGCGAAATGCAGGGGATAAGGGGCTTCTAAATTCTTGGGAAAATTTTGGGAAGTAGGGAGGGATGTTAGGAAGTAGGGGAAAATGGAATTTCAGAGATTGAGTGAGGGGAAGGGGTCCAAAAGGGAAAAACACAGGCCTAGCCTAGAAAATTGCCAAGTTGTAGCAAGAAACTAGGGTTTGTGCGAAAATGAGGAATTTGGGGGATCTCGGTGATGGGAAGTGTTTAATAATGCACATTAAGGATAGGGGAAGGTGTATGAACATCAGGATACAAGTTATTATGATGATTTGACCATCCAAGAGAAATTACCTTCAAAACCCTAGGAGAGGGAAATGAACCTTACCTAGGCACAACTGAAGCATGAACAGGTTGTAAAATGACCCAGTGGAACTTGACATGATGATGAAAACCCTCTGAATTATGGTACACTCAGCTGAATGGTGACATGGACTGACATTTGGACAACTTTGCAAAGAGTAAAAGAAAACCCTAGACCTAATACCTAGTGACCAAATTTTACTTGAAGACTCACTGAAATGACAAAATTTGACCTTGACATCTTAAAATCACTTTGTAAGAGCAAGTTTGATCACTGGAGGAAGGCTGCAAAGACTGACACTAACATTGGCTCCAATGGGGATGGTAGCTCCTTGGAGGTGCCAAGAACAACAGATCTTTGGAAAGAAGACATTGCCTTCATCCATTGGGCAATGGAATCAAAAACTCAAACTGAAATGCATGAATGAAAACTGATGACTTGATGACACAAATTGACTCTTACTTAACTAAAAACTGACTCAATACTTAAGCACAATTGACAAACTGGAAAAGATGCTCAAAGTAGAGCTTATTCAATACAACCTACTCTAACAGTTTCATTCATCACCTGATCAAGTCGAATGAAACAACCAATGCAACCATGTAAGTATTCCAGCTGCTATTTGAATTCTCCGCAAGTGCTCGTTTATGAAAAACAAGAGAGAACTACTGAAAGGCAACTCCCATGAAAACTTGTGAACAGATCCGTTGAAAACTATGGATTCTCTATCCGCCTCCAAAAACACTGCATAAGGATCTTGAAATTCATGCTGCATAAGGATCTCAAAATGCACACTAGGACTTAGCTCATCCAATGGATTACTTCTCTTCTCCTCATACCATGAATGAAAACTTTTTTTTGAGCTTTGTGACGAGACTCCTGTTAAAAATGACAAAGAGACTGGCTGCCGGACCAAGTCTATATCAGCACACATTTCAACCTTACATAAAGTTAATGGAGAAAGACTTTGACTACAAACATCATCCAACACATCAGCAATAGGATCATCAAAAACTTGAGAAGACTGCTGTGATGTATCCATTGAAACTATCTGACATCCTACTGGCTGTTCATCTTTTTCTTGAGACTCGATATTACGAAGATTCTGCCTTATAAACTGAAATGCTTCGAAACAAAAGGGTACAGAATCCTCTTGCATCATTAAATCATGTATTTCAGCTTCCACGACTTCATCTGTAATCTGAACTTCAATTTCATTTGGTGGCTGCAAATCTGATGCTACAGGCTGCTCAAGAATTTTGTTATCTATCTCATCCTCAACATTAACACTAAGAGATTGCTGATTTCTTATAGGCTACTCATTTGAAGATTTACTATGCAATTTACCCTTCAAAAACTGGAATGATTCAAAACAAAATGGTACGGAGTCACCTTGTATCATTTGATCATATGTACCAGCTTCCATGTCCTTATCTGCAACTTGACAATCAATGGCTTTCAGGGACTGCAAATCTGAATATGAGAAGTCTTGAAAAAGGTTTTCATTGCGCTCAAGATGGTCTAGATCAAGGCTTGTTGGCAGTTGATTTCTGATTGCACGGTAGTTATCTTTGATGAACTAAAATGAATCAAAACAAAAAGTCAAAGATCCTTCACTTACTTCAAAATTTACTGCACTTTCCTTGTCATTGTCATAGCTGATATGCATCAGTTGATCACTGTACTCAAGCTGCTGAAAGTGAACTTCCTCCTCGCACAAACTAGCTGGTGATTTGTCTACAAGATTAGCTTATGTTTGGAGAACGTAATCATCATCATACCGATCAAACTGAGGCAAATCATTAGTGTAAAACACATCATCAAGCATACATGTCATATCAACAGCTCTCTCTTCTTCAAGATGATATATAAAGCAATTACTATGACAACTGGGATAAGAAAAAAAATGTTTTGGATCAGCAACTTGTTCTTCTTCAATTAGCAAGTCATGGGCTTGAACATTATACTCATTCCTTGTGGTGTTCTTTTGCATCATCTCTTCTACCGCACCTACCAACATGTCAAGCTTTACCTCTAGAGATGTCGATTTCTCCGGATCTATGTTTTTCATCTTTTCTTCCTTCAACCTTGCCCTCAAGATCAGCAAATGAGCCTCTACATTTACTGCACTGTTCTACATCTCGTGGAGTGTTGCAATATTCCTTTCTCTCAGCTGAAACTCCATTTTCGGATCAAAGGCACTCGGGTAGTGCAAGAGAGTAGATCTAGGAGAAGGTCTTAGATAAGCTGGCATCGAAAAATATACTTGGTTAAATATGGCAGAAAATTGTTGTACTGTCTCCCTTGATAGTCTTTTCAGCTGGGCATACTCGTCTAAAATAAGGAAAGGATTCTGTCCGATCACCCACCTGTCAAGGAAAACTTTGACGAACTGCTGGAAATCTGAGATGCTCACATCAGGCAAGGTTTTAAACCAACTCTTGACTTTGGCTTGCAAAGAAAGAGCAAAAATCCTAATACTAACATCTTCTTCATCAACTTCAAAAAGGTCTAGAAAAGTCTCAACATTCTGCACATGTTGCTTAGCGTTGACGTTGTTACATTCACCATCAAATATTGGTAGATATAGGTCATAATTTTTAGGGAAAGCATGAAGAACAGAAGGTAAAACAAGAGGTTTATACCTATCTGGGACTATATAAGGTGTAGGAGTATATACAAGAGCTACGGGATCAGTTTTGTTTTCTTTAGGCTCATCACTTTGAAAAGAGTCATCAAAAGATGTGGGAAAAGCAAGGAGGCCAGGATCAAAGGGAAACTCAGTATTTACACTCTTTGAATAGGTCGAGTGAAGATTTTGATCACCTTTCTCATTCAACAAATTCTGAAAAACTTTCAGGACAACTTCAAGAATAGCAAAGAAATAGTTTACAAGAAAACAGACTAGATCCTGAATACCATTCCACTTTAGATACCTGAACTTTGTGTAAGATCCTTCCATTTTCTCAAAGAAAGAGTTAGTCCTCCAATGGAGTCTCTACATTGAGTTGGAGTCACCAGGTGAATGATTTTAGCCTTCTTATGTCTGATTGTTGTCCACCATCAACCATCAGATCTAACTTGATACATATACTGGGGCAATTTACAAGTCAGGTGTTACGTTTACAAACTAGACCGGAGATTGACTGAAGCAGTGTTTATCTACTTTCGCTAATGCAAAGCAAGAGCATTTCAAAGGCTTCCTGGCATAACTTCAGGCTCCGTATGTAGCTTATAAAACAAATAACACCAACCAGCAAACCATTTTCTCCCCAGTATGGTCACCACTATGTTATATCCCAAATCCACCTTAGGCTGAAGGAAGGCGAGATTCAGGGTAACATCATACCACGCTCAGTCTGGTAGCTAGCCCTACCAGAACATGAGAGGGCTCTCTTCGGGTCAATCTCAAGAAAAATGTATCAATAGGGCTTGATATGACTGAAATGAGTGCTAATTTTAGGCTAGGTATATGAATCAAGGAGTTTGGAATGATTTTTTAGGGGTTTTGTTGGAAAAAAGGGAAAGGCAATTTTGGGCTTGGGGATGAAGCCAAAATCTTGCAGAGTTCAAGTTGGGGCAGGGAAGGCAATGGCTTTGATGTCTTAGATTCAATGAATGGATGGAAAAGACTGCTGAGAAACTTAAGAGGGAAAGAGGGTGCAAGGATCCTCTTCAAACTGACGAAAACATGTAAAACTAAAAAAAATTTTAAGGCAGAGCACCAACAAACTAATGAATTATACCTTAGTTACTCATTTGTTTAATTCAGAAGCAAAGAGAAAGGAAATGGCATACATAAAAATCAATGAAACTTACAGATACATGGAGAAAAACATCATCGAAACTCAGAGCCACAAGGATCCCAACAAGTGCTACAAAACTCTGGTCTTTCCTTTGCCAAAATACTGAAATGAATATACAATGAGGTGCCAAACTATTCCCAAGAGTCCAAACATGAAGATGTCTCAGAAAATACAATATATAGACAAGTCTAACCCCTTCCCATGCCTCTAGGGGTCGAGCTCATCCTTCTAGGAGCTGTTTCAACCAATTCTAAACAAGGAACTAAAATCTAGGCAATCAAACAACTTGCCTCTATATGGAAGGAAACTGATTCATTCATTTAATTTTCACTTTTTAGTGAATGAATCCTCTAGAACAAGTAAATATGAGCCAAAATTACACCATATTCATCAAATTGCATCAATATAAATCAAGAAATACATCAAAAAGTGAAACTAGTCAAAACTGGGCGAATTTCTGAGCTGAAGAGTCAAAATAAGGCCAAATTTCTCTATGCGCTGCGCCCAAAAACTAAATGCGTTGCGCCACTTTGAGCATGTTTTTGGGGCACTTCCTGAAGTCAAAATTGAGCTCATGTTAGCTCTTTGGAAAGCCCTATCTGTCTGCTATCCAACCCAAGTGGAATTTCTGGATTTGGATGTCATTTGCCTCTCCAAAACTTCAATCTCCCAAGACTGGTTCCTGCTGGTGCAGTCAACTTTTGAAGGTCTTCCTCAACTCCAAATTGAGCTCATGATATCTCATTGGAAATATATTGGTGTATAGTTATCATTTTACTCATCCATCAAGTCATTTGGCCAGCCAAGCTAAGAGAAATCTTGATTTTCCCAAGGTCACTTCAGAGGTGCATTCAATTCTCCTGCGGAAACTGTATTTTTGACATTTCTCTAAAACCATGATACCTGTGTAAAAAGTGAAGGAGGTTTTTCTTCTTTGGCATTTTTTGGACAAAAAAATCTCTCATTTTTCCAAAATTCATATTTTCTTGCTCTAAAACATCATTTTAGTGAAACCTATCCCGATGTGTGGAACAAGGGATTTGTTGAAATGAAGCGAAATGAAGGGGATAAGGGGCTTATAAATTCTTGGGAAAATTTTGGGAAGTAGGGAGGGATGTTAGGAAGTAGGGGAAAATGGAATTTTAGAGATTGAGTGAGGGGAAGGGGTCCAAAAGGGCAAAACACAGGCCTAGCCTAGAAAATTGCCAAGTTGTAGCAAGAAACTAGGGTTTGTGCGAAAATGAGGAATTTGGGGGATCTCGGTGATGGGAAGTGTTTAATAATGTACATTAAGGATAGGGGAAGGTGTATGAACATCAGGATACAATTTTTGATGATGAGTTGACCATCCAAGAGAAATTACCTTCAAAACCCTAGGAGAGGGAAATGAACCTTACCTAGGCACAACTGAAGCATGAATAGGCTGTAAAATGACCCAGTGGAACTTGACATGATGATGAAAACCCTCTGAATTATGGTACACTCAGTTGAATGGTGACATGGACCGACATTTGGACAACTTTGACAGGAGTAAAAGCAAACCCTAGACCTTATACCTAGTGACCAAATTTTACTTGAAGACTCACTGAAATGACAAAATTTGACCTTGACATCTTAAAATCACTTTGTAAGAGCAAGTTTGATCACTGGAGGAAGGCTGCAAAGACTGACACTAACATATTCCTCCATGAAAAATATTTTAAAGTAAGAGGGCTTTATGGTCCATAAAGATTTACCTCTAATGATAAATGAAACTCACTAAAATACACAGAGTAAAGATTTCTCATTTTTCCAACCATTTTTGGGTGAGGAAGAGACCTTCCACATAAATCATGGCGAAGCCATCAAAATCAAGGCACAACCAAAAGCAAAAGGAAAATAATTCCAAATCGAAAAAAGAAATCACTAAACCCAAAAATGTAAAAATGAAGAAAGAAAAATCCCAAATTTAAAATGCAAATCCCCATAATAATGTTTATACAAATGTCCCAACAAAAAGAGTAAGAGAAGATAATCATGTGAACGTTCATCTTTTGTTGATAATCTAGTAAATTTTATCATGAGGAGCTATAAGCAATTAGGCTTCTGAAATTAAAAGGTGAATAAAAGTCATGAGATATAATAAGCTAAATGAGAAGTCTCTCTCTATTGCAAATTTTATTTTTTCAAAGAAAATCCTGCATGAAAGCATCTTAACCAATATTATGATAAAAACACTACTTAAGAAACAAGTAAAAATTCCAGGGACTCCCCAATTTAGTTGATTCGATAAACATTGTAACTTCTATTCCAAAATTCAGGGGAAAACAACAAAGAGAATGAGTTCCAAATCTGTGTTTGTAGAAAAATAATTCTAGGAGACCTGCATAACAGAGATAAAGATAAAAAAAATTAAAAAAAATCTTAAATAATTAAAAAGCATGAATATGGGCATATGAGACTTACCATTAGAGAATCTCGTTAATTTTACCTCAGAGATATCATTTTCTCCAACAAAGTACAACCTCTCACTAGTACTGACGACTGCCTCCAAATGTATAAGTGTCGCAATTGCGACGTTTGGAGGCAGCCATCGCAATAGCGACGCTTTTTCCGCCGTCGGTATAACGACACTTATATGCGCACTACATAAAAATGATTTTATTAAAAACTACGACACTTATATGCGCGCTACATAAAAATGATTTTATTAAAAACCACATTAACGTCTGATATCACGCACGCATTCGCCCTCAGCTCTTGCAGAACAACATTCGCCCTCAGCATTCGCCCTCAGCTCTTGCAGAACATCATTCGCCTACAACATTCACCCTCAGCTCTTGCAGAACAGCATTCACCCTCAGCATTCGCCCTCAGCTCTTGCAGAACAGAATTCGCCCTGCATTCGCCCTCAGCGTTCGCCCTCAGCTCTTGCAGAACAACATTCGCCCTCAGCATTCGCCCTCAACTCTTGTAGAATAGCATTCTCCCTCAGCATTCACCTTCAGCTCTTGCAGAACAACATTCTCCCTTAGCATTCGCCCTCAGCTCTTGCAGAATAGCATTCACCCTCAGCTCTTGCAAAATGGTAAGTTCTTACTGCAGGCCCTTCCTCCTATAGTAGGGTTGACTCTATTTGGGTTTTTTTGGTCAATTCCATTGGATTGTGTTAGGCTATAGGGTTATCTCTAGATGTATTCCAATGTTATTTCGGATGAGTTTCAAAGAGGATGTGTAAGATGTGTTTGTGCTTGCATGAATTTGACTCCATCAGTTTCATGAAGTTTAAGCTATGGATTTTAGTTCGACAAACTCATCCATCTCAACACCCAGTAACGAATTGCCCTTGGTCTAATATATATTGAAGGTGAAGTGAAAAGTGGTAGAGAATGGGAGATCGAAAGTCATCAACTTTATCACAAGGGTAGTACTCCAGATCGAAAGTGATGAGCATTAGTTCTCCAGATTTGGGGATTTTCTAATATTTGGGGATTTTCTGATGACATACCAAAGGTCACATCCATACAACCATATCAAGGTCAATGTTGAGATCATTCTCATATAGATATAGGTCACTGATATATAGGGTTAATATCATCATCACTATCCATGGAAACCGAATGGTTACAAAATCTGTGATTATCGTTGGCTCATTTATAATTATTACCCATTTACAGTAGAGCACAGAAACACTAAATATGGCCCGAGCAGAGCCTTTACAACAGGAAATGGAATTGCAGCTGCTTCATCAATAACCAATAGCTCCACTTGAGAAAAATTTTCATAATCTTGGGGCTGGATATACTGCAGAGCAAACAATTGTAGTTATCATTCGTGCTCCAATATTTAATATAATTTTTACATTGAACTGAAGAAAGGGAAACAAGCAAATGCTAGCCATCATACAATTATTTGACATAAGAGTTTTGAGTGACATACTTGAAAAAAAGAACTCATCCACTGATATTTATAATCATTTGAGTTATTCAAGTTAAACACAATGTCAAGAATCAAGATTCAATACCCTCTATTATCTTCATCACCCAATACAAGATTTAAATTTTTCCAAAAGAAATGCTTATTAATTTGGCAGCCATTATTTCTCCCTGCTTTAAAAACCCTACATTTAAATGAAAACAAGCATTGCATTTCAACTACAAAATCTATTAGTGTTCAAATGTACATGTGTGCATCACTTGTGTAGGGTATTCCTTTTCCACTTTCACATTATCCAAGAATGTGTGCAGTATAGTTCATATTTTTTGTGATTTAGATTATCTTGAAAAAGGAAAGGTAATTATTTCCCATCCAAAAAGAAGGTTTTCCCTTTTTACTATTGGAAATGGTACAACAAAGTTCCATTTCTACCTAAAACTCCTATGAAACAGGAACCAAATAAAGGCCATGTCCTTAATGGACATCATTTGGCTTTGAAAATGGCCATTGCACCGTGTTGTTTCTTATATTACATCATGATAGTTTCTTAGGTCATTTCTTGTTTCTTGAGATGAAAAACAACCAAAGAAATTGTGAAGATCATTTCAAGAAATAAATGACCATTTCTCAATCATATCTCAACTATTTTTTATTTTATTCAGTGGTTGCTTACTTTGAGAGAAATTTGACACTTTTATAAGGAATACAACATAAAAACACAAAATGGGAAGGAATTGATGAGGTAGATGTCCTTTAGTTGTTGTCAATTAAGAATTGATAATACACGATGCATGTTCTATACTACAAACTAGATTCCTTCCTGGAGTTAGGACACAGAGTATTGAATCAAAGTTGTAGTTTCTAACTTCTTGTATTGGTTCATCAATCTTGAAATTTAGACATTGCATGACTTCATTGCTTCATGTTTGAATAATTTGCATCATATCATACAATAGGAAATTAGGAATTATGATTATTATTACTTTATGGATCTGTTAAGTTACTTTTAAGTTTGCATGGTTTAGTGTGAAATTATTCTTGTGTGCCCCTAGGCCCAGGTGAAGGAATGCCAAGGACTGAGAACCCTAGTTTTTAAATGGTATTATTTCTTATACCCAAAAATCCCTCAACATCACTTCTTATTAGTTCTTAACAATAGTGTTGTAAACAATTTGAGAATTGATATAGAAAAATCTCGCACTTCTCAAGATAAAGTCCTAATGCTAAAGTGTGGTACCATGTGTAATTAAATAGCCCCATTGTCACCTCACCAACCTCTTTTCACTTCGGGCTAGCTCTCCTCCAACTCAAGGGGGGTTCTCCCTAGTAGATGTTAGGGATCTAATGGCCCAACCAAACCAAGTCAAGAGCCCCCTAACTCTCTATTTTTACTACTATCAATCAAAATATTGAACAATAGGGTCAGACATGCATCCTGAAGATAAAATTGCCAGGGTATTTTTGGGTAATTTCAAAGGGAAAGTCCCCAAATACATATAATCAAGGAATTATAACGTGATTTCAAACATTAAATATCAACAAAATCGTTTAAAGGATATTGAAAGGAAAAAGGTGATGGAAGATAGAAAGTGCCTTACTTAAATGCTCTAAGGATTTTTCAATAGTTGCTCCAAAAGCTTCACTTCAAGGCCCTTCAAGATCGCCTCCAACAATGCTATACCATCAGCTTCAACAATGTTGCTCCAAAAATGTCCTCAAGGTCTTCACAACAAGTTTACTAGAAGTTGCTCCAACAATATATTCAATAAGGTCTTCATTGTCAACTCGTCTCTTGTTTGGGTTCCTTAATGTGCAATGACATGTTTCCAGGACTGAATTCAATGCAAGGCATATTTGAAACTCTAACTCTGTCTTCCGGTGTCTTATTAGAAATTATTTCAGTTTTCATTTTGTGTTCTCAAGTTAGATATTGTTTTCAAGTTTTTACATTTATAATTTTATTGCAATGTGGCAGACTGATCAGAGCAGTGCAGGAACAACCCCGAGACAGGATGATCGCGGAAAGAGGCCAGCGGAAGAACATGTAAAGTGCCAGCATTGCTCTATCTTCAGGTATTTTAGTTATTTACATAATCGAAATAATATTAATTTTGTTCAAATATGCAGACACCTAGCCATGGTACGCCTGATGATTCCCTCTTTGAGGAAGAGCTTTCTTCATCCCTATCTCCAGTGTTCTTGTTGTAAAAAAAGGCACGAGATGCAAGGTCGAAATTTAATGCTTTGATAGACGCGCCTCAAACACCTGAAACAGAAGAGAGGATACAACATCTTATGAGGCAGCTAAATAGATATCAGGTAATAATAAAAAGTCAAAAGGATATTTTTTTTGTTCTGCATGAGATGAATTGTGATAGTTTGATTTTTAATTTTTACATTGACTAAAATAACAAAAATTTCTTTTGTATGTAGCATTTTCTGGCACTTGCTGAACCCGGTGTTGGTGGTAGTGGGACACAAGGGCAAGATATTGCCCAGAAACCCTCTCATACACCTTCTACTCCTTTAGGTGCCAGCCAAGAAACACACCCTGCCCAAGTAGACACCCAGCCAACCACTGAACGTGTTGGCAGTGATGAGGCTGATATGGCCAACTATATTATTTCATTTCCTGGAGCTACACATGTCAGCTCCACAGGGACCATTAATGGCACGTTTTTGGTGAACGATGAAGGTGTCCCTATAAAGCACGTACAACTCCCAGGTAAATTTTAATATTTTAACTATTTCATGTACTCTATCTAAAACATATTTATCATGATTTTTTATTTTTAAATTAATGATAATATCTTTTTTTCTGTGTAAGAAACAATGAGTTCTACAGGTTTTTGGAGAGCCATGCGTTGGTAATTTTTGGCCCAACCATACGCATAGGGTGGAATTCCCAGGAATTCCAACCTGAAAAAAGAACTTCGGCCTACTATAAGCCCTTATTGGGGCTCAGATGATTGATGTAATAACTATGACTCAGCCTACAAATATTTGAAATATACCAGGGACACCTATAGGACGCAATTGCAAAACCCTAGATACGAGTGTCCTCTCACAGTTCCAGAGAGTGAGTGGAGAGCACTCATCCATGACGCAAAAGAGAAAAGAGCAAATAAAGAAGGAAAAATGCCAACTGGACTCGCAAGGTAAATTACAAATTTAATTCAATAGCTTTAATTTTCTCTATGTCTAAAATAAAAGTGTGCTACGTCATATCTTACTTCAATATTTTGATGCTAGGTTGCCTGACACCTCGAAGGCAACCAAAGCTAGGATTGAAAAAAGGGGCCATCATAAGCTAGGCCAAGGAAACTACTTGAAATTAGCTGCAAGAATTGTAATTAAGTAGCTAAACATCTTATAATTAATTGTATCACCTTCCAACGTTTTTGTAATCCTATCAAATATGATTAAAAATACACAATCATATGTAATGTAGGGTGATGACTTCGGAACAAAAACTACAGAGGAAGATAAAAATATCGTTTTCCATTTCGGCTATCAAGCCGTAGTTGAATGTCGCAGAAGCTTGGGGTAGGTCCCAAGATCCAGAATGCCTAATAAGGTAAAACATTAACCTTTCAATATGTTTGTTTTCGTCCATAAATTTAATGTCTAAATTTTTTTTTTAAATCAGGGGAGCAGCACTACCGACGAGGCAAATAACCCAGTTTTAGAGCCAGATGTAGATGCTCCTCACGTGCAACCTGATCATTGTAGTGGGGACCAGGCCGACAATGCTACTATCAGTGAGGGCCGTGACGGTAATTAATTTCCACTTATAATTTTTTCTAATTGTACCTTGATGGTTGTCCTTATAACGTTTTTTGTTTAAATGACAGAGAATGTTTCCCTTGAGGATCTTACCACCAGAGAGGAAGACAGGGCAACAGTCCCAACGACAACAAATGGTGCACCAGGTAAATAATCTCATTGCAATTTTTTTTATTAATATTACCGAAATAGTTCAATGATATTTAAAAACTGACAATTAAAATTTAACATTATCTGTTTTTGTAGGCGATGCCCCGTCACTGGATGAGATCAGACATCGTGACTA
>JAXQQM020066669.1:0-67290 GCA_034641835.2 Pinus albicaulis | reverse complement strand
TTTGACGTTTTAAACTCATTGGAACAAGTTCCAAGAGAATTTGAAGCTTGTAACTGAAATTTGATCACACTTGAAGCTAACAAAAAGGACCACACTATGAAGCTGGACCAAGGAGATGTAGCCTGGGAGGGGTGAACTCCTTTATCAAAATTCTGTGTGTTAAGCTATGTTATGTGTGTTTGTTGTGTTTATAATTTCTTCTGTTCATTCATTTAAAATTATGCTTTCTAATCTTATGACAAACACAACATTTCACTAAGTAGATTGATTTGACAATCACATGCTCATAGACAAACCCATGAAGAATAAGTAAAACTAAGAAAAGAGAAAAATATGTCTGACATGATACTAGCACAGCAATAACTAGAAATCATTTCAGATCAAATAATTTTGTAGAACTATCTTGCCTTATATCCCTCCTATCCTTTGCATTAACCAAAGATTCCAGTCACATCCAGATTTTTGGAGATTCAAAGCTTATCATTGATTGGTTTAACCAACAATCTATTTGTCACGTGCACACACTTCGGAATATTTTGGAGGAGGTGCTTCTACTGAAAAATAATTTTGATTATATATATTGTCATCATATTTAAAGGGAGAGGAATCATCTTTCCGATTCACTTTCCAAGGAGGCTGCGCACATACAAAGGGATCACTAGGTGATCTGGGAACAAAATGATCACCAATTTTATTAGTACTTCCACAGGCCATATGACAATGCACCAGCACATGGGGAAGATGGGCCCTAATTTCTGAGGATTTTGGCTTTATGTGATAACTTTTATTTATCTGATCAAATGTACAACTTTATACTACTTGTCTATATTTCTAGAACATATATTTGTAACATACACTGATATATATTTTTGTTTGTGGCTTGGACCACCATATTTGCATATGTTTTTCGAAGCATCTACATCCTATAATTTTCATCTTATTAATGAAAGTTACAATTTTTTTCCTGGGAAAAAAAATATAATGGTCCATATGGATAAAGATTTTGTAACTGGTAACACAATGTATGAATTTGTTTACTATATGCACAATTCTAACATCTCGTTTTCAGTAACAGTATAATTGAGCTCAGCAAGGGTTAAGTTTTTACTGATAAAGTAAATGGCATAGATCTTAAGATCATGTTTTTGACTTAATGGTGCCTCTATTATTGTATCAAATGTGTTTGTAGAGATGTGAAATGGTAAAGACCAATTAAGCCCTCTTAAGAATGGTGTTTTGAATAGTTTTTCTTTAAATTTTTCAAAAGTAGTTTGACAATTGGCACTCCAATAAAACTCTATGTCTTTGGAAGCTAAATTGAACATGGGTAGGGCTATCTTACTCAAATTTTCTATGAATCTAAAATAATACCCCACATAATCCAAGAAAATCTATACTTCTCGTTGATTGGATGAACTAGACAATTTAACAATGACTTCAATTTTAGTCATATTTGCAGTGATTCCTGCAGAATATATATGGTGTCCCAAAACAATTCCTTTTTTTAATAACATGAAACATTTCCGATTGAAGGGTGGCAAGTATTACCGTGTGTCTTGTCTTAGCATTGTGGATCCAGGAAGCTTGTTAAAATCTTGGGGGAGAAATGGCAGAAAACGATAGGTTTAGGGTTTACCGGCTTGGTTACAGACTTCGCTCTTCTGCTGCCCCTCATGGCGGCGCATCTGTTGGACGAAGGATTGGTATACTCCCCATTTGCGACGTTGCGGCAGTGGGGAAGAGACCACGGGCTGGGAGATGCTCATTATCCGCAGTGGCTGACCCACGAACCCCCTACATCCACATTGACAGAAGGCCATGGAATATACTGAAGGCTCCCCACAGGCATCTGTATGTTGTGCGTGATACACGCACCTATGCTTGTGTACTGAGGTCTAGAGGCAGAGGGGGAGACTTGCTACCGGCGGAAACCAGAAGAGACAAGTTACGTGGTGCCCCTCGATGCTCTGTGCCCACTCTGTGACCGTTTGGAGGCAGAGTAAAATATGCTCTGTGTATTTCGTCAAAGGGGGGTGATCTACTGCCGGTGGTGAAGAAGTGCGGTGCCCCTCCAAATGCGCATCTATTTGGAGACTGTGGGCTCAACGCCATGGTTTTTTTGCAGGTGGGCAGAGCAAGGGCATCAAACCTTCAATGCAAGCATGACTTGGAACCAATATCTGTTAGGTCACTACCGTTGCTGAAAAATAAAAAAAAACTAGAGGCTGCTACAAACACCATTGCAAAGGAAAAACGGGTAAGCACAAATAGTTTCCAGATTTTTCTTAAACCCCCTGTGGGGAATTGTTTATTGATTTGGATACAAGATTCTGAACGGGTTACAGACGTGAAACAAGCTATTTGGAATATGTTGATGGGAAAAAATTTCCGGCCAACAACAGGGGATCTCCCCGGTAAAAATTCCCAACTAGACTCTAAACCGTTTGGAATAGGGATCCCATCCGGGGTGTGGGTCCGGCTACCGCTTGATACTCCTTTTCTTTGGTCTCAAATGGACTTTTCAAACCTAAGGACGCACGCTTATTCAGATGACACAAAACACATGACTGATGAATTATAATGGTTAAAAAACACTATGTGTAGCAAGACGAGTTGTAAAGCATGGAGCCGAAGGAGATGCTGTTAGCAGCACGTCATTAGGGTCATGCTTGTAAAATTTGTTCTGACCACAAAAGAAATAATTCCTTATGGCAGAATACCCTTCACTTCCTTGAATGATCACGACGATAATGTAAATGTTAACAAACAAAGTTATTAGCATTCATTAAAGAAGAAACATAGATTTATCACCATTAACACACTTCTAGAAAACTATAATGCATCATGATGTAAACAAAGGGACAGTTTCATTAACCAAAAGATGTTAGAAACTGAACATGTAATACTCATAGTGTTCATGCATTAATCAGCATCAGATCCAAAAATGGAGTTTACAAGTGCTTGTATTCATATGCAACATTGTGTGGTCCTTCTATACAATACTCAATATCCTTTTCAGTCCCAAAATAAAACTCCCTGTACAAGTTCCCGAAGAAAGTATTTATAGAGAAAATCTTGCCCTTTGGGCTCCCTGACTTCTCGCTTTCCCTACTGTTGGGCTGCCTTGCGACCCAGCCTGTTCTACGACCCGCGACCTGACTGGATTTTGCGACCTCGCGACCCAGTCGTTGGGTCGCGTCGTCGCGTCGTTGAGCTTTGCCATCAACGTGGAGCAAGACGAGCCCTACCCGACGACTCCGAGGAAATCATGACTGGGCGAACACCGGGAAATTTGTGACCTGTGACCTCAAGCAGGTCTGCGAAATGCGACCTTCTTTTTGGTGATCTTTGGATTTCATAGCAATATTCCTTATCCTGCATATTTTTCTTTGAAAAAAGGCCCTCTTGCTTGCTGGGAGAAACTTTGGCTCATCGTGCAGACCAAACGCTTCCACCTGCAGTCACACAGCTTAGGTTACATGTCTTCATTGATCAAAAAATAATGTTAATGGCATATTTAATTAAGTGCAGAAGTGAAAATGATAACTTTAGACCCCTGTGTGGTCAGTGTTGTGCCACTATGTCATTAGAGAGAATGGCTCAAGTAATCTTTCCCTATGCATTTTTTTCAATCACTGTAACACAGATTGGTATTGCTATGGACCGAGTGTGGAAAGCAGACCCAATTGAGGGGAAGTGTCGACTTGGGCGACACCCTCCTTATGTTCTCCACAATGGAAATCATGACATGTGCTAATGATGCCTTCTCCAAAAGTGATTCCCTAGTAGACTCTTTATTTCCATATAGGCAATGTAGCCCTATGATATAGATGTAGGGACCCCTTTAATAAGAGGCATCACAGCTACACAGATACCAACAAGAAAGGATTGGGCTAAATTTCTCAGCCTTTGCTCTTTAACTCTGACTGGAAACAAATCATCAATGTGTTTTCAGGGTCGAAAGCATTTCCATTCATATTGGTGGCCAGGCTCCTCAAGTCTGAAAACTTAAATTGTTCCAACTCATTTAGCTCCTTCAATGCCTAGTTTTTTAAGGATGATGGAGACTATTCATCTCCATTTGTGTAAAACCTTGTTGTATATTGTCGTAATTCCGACATGCTAGCCTGTTTCTACATGCGTTTATCAGCACTCTTTACCAATTTTTGTACTATCTACAAACCATCCCAAAGAGTCTATTTGAAAAACTTGGGATTCTCATTCTTGGGTGTATAAAATTCATTTACTAAACCTTTGATAGCTCCTTTTATGAACAAGACAGCCATCAACGTGCCAAAGAGCTTCCCAGTTATTCTTGTAAACTTTTTGTTGATCGAACAGGCACCAAAACAGGCATAGAAGTAATGTCGTCCACACACAAGCCCATCCCGCCCATGCAAGAATAGTTTCTGTCCCAACTCACCTCGGCCTTCCACAAAATTATACATGTATGTATACATGACGATGGTGAGCTCTACAACTCCAAGAATTAGCGGGGGTTTTCCACCAAAATTAGCGTGTAGGAACCCACAGATAGCGTTATGGACCAGTGTCTCAAGTAAGAGTTCTTTATTCTTGTTTCATGCTTGGGAACTAAAGAGATGCTGATCACCATGCTCCTCCTCCAAAACATAAATGCCATATTGCTATTTAAAGGAGGTCGCAAATCCTTGTGGAAGTCGCACGGTCGGGTGGTCGCACCTGTTGCGGACTTGCTCGGGGAAAATGTATGCGACCTCGCAACTTGGTAGAGGTTGCATAGTTGCACATTGCTGTAGACTCCCTCGGGCACCATTTTGCGACCCTGCGGCTCGGCATAGGTCGTACAATCGCACAGTTGCACGTGCTGTAGATTCCCTCAGGCACCATGTTTGCGACCTTGCGACTTGGCAGAGGTCGCATAGTCACACATTGGGGATGGGTCGCAGTTGCCATCACAGCAAAAAAAATACGACTGTGCTTACTACTGTCAGCAACGAATGATTGCACAGTCACAATTTCATAACGTGATCATGCGTATTCCCCATGATGCGTGCAGAACCCCCACGATGGGGCGCACAACTTAATGGATACGAGTCTATGCTTATGCTGCAAGGTCTATGCTTATGCCACATCATGCCTCCGTTTATATATTCCCAATGAGAAACTATGTGAACATTCTTATTCCTTAATAAAAATCAGCTTGGACTTCCGCAGGTGAAAGTACGCGAGTTTAACTTGTGATTCTGTCCATGCATCGAAGTCACATGTTGAAACGTTTTGGATTTATGATATGTGAAGGCTGAGTTGAAAGCAGCGTATTGCAGAGGATGCCAATTATTTCGGAGGCTTTATTTGCTGCACTAACACGACCCAGAATCGACGGGATTCAACCTTCTTCCCGCGTTGAAAACCAACCATGCCGGATATTATCATTTCGTGCCGGACTTGAGCAGCTCAAACAGGCCATCAGATCCTTGTATGTCGGGTGTACTGATGGTGTAGAGTTAAATGAACCACGAAAAGTTGTGTATTATCGACCTCCTTTATCAAAAAGCCTTTTGTTTGCGTGTAGTAACATAAATATGATTTGTGCATGGTAGCATGCATTAGGCAACTTGCGTTCCATGTAATGCGGCATGAAAAGTGGGGACTCGCGCTATCTAGCTCACCTTGTTGGATTTTCCATTCTTGTGGGTCGTGGCTTTGATGCCTTATATCTTCATTTGGGAGTCATCGCTGATAGCTCGGTTTAGGTAGCCTTTGCCCTCGTAACAGCACGATTTATGCTCCTTTGATACATAGCCAAACAAGTCCTGGAAGGACTCAACGATAGCGTGATCCAAGGTTCTATCGAATGAGCTTATAAACAGTTCAAAAAAACCATCCTCCTTCCTGAGGTATATATATAAGGATTATATGAAAAACTATAACAAGGTATCCTAAAGCATATCGCATTGGCCATTCAAATTCTTAAAATGAGTGACCATCAGAAGGCTTGGCGATTTTAATGAGTTTATTGATTTGATATGGTTATTATTAGAGGATGATGTCCCTCGATCTAAAAATAATTAACAAGCGACCACCAGCTTTATAAAGAGTCCCAATAGAGTGCCCAAAAATCCATGGAGAGTGTTGAAGATGGCAACAAGAAACAGTGAACGAGGCATCCTGAAACATCTTTCCTGATCCTAGTTGGAAAGTGATGACCTAAACTAGGTGGGGGACCACACAGGTGATTTTTGTCGCAAAGTCTATTTTTAGACATATGGATCATGTTCTATAAGTTGCAGATGCTATTTATGGATGGTTGGTTTATGTTGGTAAAAATAGATGGACCTCTATTTTTGAGACATATATGGGTGGTTTTATTTTTAGATCACAGTTAAAATAGATATGTCGAATATTATTAGCTCTTAATAATATTTGGACTCTAAACATTATCTTATTCTCTTGGAGCACTTCAGTTTGATGCCTGGATGTGGCACATGCAGCTGACAGAAGGAAATACGCTTTTCCTAGAGTTTAAGTGAAGCTATTGCATGATGACTTCAATTAGAACTCATGTGACAGAGTTTGGTGGAGTTGATTGAGGAAGTTAGTGGAGTTGTATTCAGTTTAACTAATCTAAACATAGTTGAGATTTTTGTATCCAAGTTAACTAATAGATACAATTAGTGAGAGTGGTGTGAATTAATTATTAATTAATTCACTAATTATAAACTCATAAATCAACTAAAGAATACATCAGTTAACGTCAGTGCATGGACAGTTTCAGTGGAGACTAGTGCAGAAATAGGTGAAAGAGCAGGTTAACTATCGGTTGTGACTATACTATTGCTATTTGCAACACACAGATAGGTGGAGTAACCCATGAGGATTATGCAGTTCAATCCAGGTGGTTTATCTATATAAAGAGACCATCCCATAACATTGAAACACGCAATTGAGGTTGGCTATCAAGTGGCTAAAGGTTGGAGCATGAGTTTTGCTAGATCTAGCTTGATAGTGTGTAGCACGGGAGGTAGTGCATGAGAGCTTGCAAAGAGCTTTGTACTATGATTGTTACATGATCTCCATGACATGTATAATATACAGATAGTTGGGGGTTTTCAGCTTTAAGCTTTCCCATGAAATACTATGTTCATATGTGTGAATTTTTATGGCTTTAATGTGTGCATGCAATTGATTTTATTTCCGCATGTGATGATCAATGGTAGAAGAGATTTTGTATTATGCATGAAGCTAAAATAGTGTGTGATCAGGAGAATCTCAGTGAATAATTCAACAAATTATTCAAATTTCTACAGTGAGGGACTTCTAGCAGATATACTTAACGCGCAGAGAAATACACATAAGCGATTAGTGTTAGCACACCATCTCCAATAACCAAACAAGTGCCCAGCAAAGCTACAGCCAGCAGTGTAGACCGAAATCTTTTACGTTTTTTAAGCATCTGTATTATTCTCGACCTTTTCCTCGTGTGGGGAGGAGGTTTCTTTTTATATGTTGAATATTCCTCATCAGCCGTTCTGGCGTTTTTTCAGCATACCAACTTAGGTGCGCTCGCATAACAAAGAATGAAAGAGCAGAAGTGTCCTCAGACACACAACTTTATTGATCAAGCAAAAAGATTACAGGGAAAATTACAGGAGTTTACACACGTAAACTCACACTCTCATTCTCTCATTACACATTACAATGAAAATAGGAAACTAACCTATTTATAAGCTCTATGCTCTAAATTAATCTAATTATGGATCACTTGGAAAATAAACAAGTGTCCATTTACAATAAATGAGATTCTAACCACTCTACTAACTTCACTCCTAACTTAGAGCCTAGGAAACGAATCTTTTCTAGAGTCCTAATTTTTATTAACAAATTTCTAATTCTAAATATCTCACAAATATATTAAATATTTTAGAATAATAATTATTAATTTAATATCTTAAATTAATAATTATTTTATTCAAATACTATAACCTATGATAAAAAATTATTTTTGGATCATCTAACATTCCCCCCTATGATCCAAAGATACATTACAACAGATACCAAGTTCATCCCTGAACTTAGTAAACTTTATTCTACCAAGGGGTTTTGTGAAAATGTCGGAGGTCTGATCTTCTGAAGGGAAAAACACTGGCTTGATGATGTCCTTTGCAATGAGAGATCTGATATGATGATACTTGGTGTCCACATGCTTTGTCTTTGAATGAAAAACTGGATTCTTGGCAAGCTTTATTGCTGATTGATTGTCGATGAATAATGAAGTAGCTTCTACTGGAGGAATCCCCAAGTCCTGTAAAACTCGACGTAACCAAACAATCTCACATGCTGCTTCCCATGCTGAAATATACTTTGCTTCTGCTGAAGAAGTGGCCACTGTACTTTGCTTCTTGCAACTCCAGGAAACTACAGCTGACCCCATGTTCATTAATTAACCTGAGGTTAATGCCCTGTCATCAATATTGCCTGCAAAGTTGGCATCTGAAAATCCACCAAGTACAAAATTTTTAGTCTTTTTGTAAAGAAGACCAAAATCTTTTGTTCCTTGGATATATCGAAGAACTCTTTTGGCTGCATTCCAGTAGCTATCTAATGGTTCCTGCATAAAACGTGAAAGAATATTGACTGCATAAGATAGATCAGGACGAGTGGTTGTCAAATAAATCAAGCTGCCAATCAACTGTCTGTAAGTCGTGTTGTCCACTCTTTCCCCCCCTTCAAATTTTGAAAGTTTTAAGTTTTGTTCCATAGGGGTAAGGACAGGCTTACAATCCTGCATTCCAAATCGCTGAAGAATTTCTGCTGCATATTTACGCTGGGAAATGAAGATCTGATGTGAACGTTGGAATACTTCAACTCCAAGATAGTAGTGAAGTAGTCCCAAATCTGTCATCTTAAAACCTGCATGCAACTCCTTTTTCACCTGTTCAATGTGATCATCATTGTTGCCTGTAATGATCAAATCATCAACATACATAATGAGAATGACCAGATATTTTCCCTGTTGGCACATATACAAAGTATCATCAGATTCACTGCGATGAAAACCAACTTTCCGAAGGTATTCATCCATTTTAGCATACCAGGCGCGGGGAGCTTGTTTTAATCCATATAAAGCCTTGATTAATTTGCAGAATTTATGTTCTTGCCCTTTAACTTCAAACCCTGGTGGTTGTGTCATGTATACATCTTCTTGTAAGTCTCCGTTGAGAAAAGTGATTTTGACATCCATTTGATGAACTTTCCACCCTTTCTGAGCTGCTAAGGCAAGTGTGAGGCGGATGGTGTTCCATTTGGCTATGGGACCAAAGGTCTCCTCATAATCGATTCCTTCCTGCTGCGCAAATTCTTTAGCAACAAGGCGTGCTTTATACTTGTCAATATCACCATTTTGCTTGTACTTAATTCGATAAACCCATTTACATCCAATAGGTTTAACATGCTGAGGAAAATCAACAAGTTGCCAAGTGTTGTTGTCTTGAACTGCCTGATATTCATCAACCATTGCTTGTTGCCATGCTTTATGTTTTACTGCCTCTTGAAAAGAAGAAGGTTCAGTAAAATCATTTGCTATCAAAGCAAAATTGTCTTCATTTCATTTTGATCCCCTTGTTCCTGTTTTGTTTTGTTCATTAGGCCTTACATCTTTCAAGAGTTGAACTGCCCATTTTGGAAGTTGTTGCTCACTTGTTTGAGGTTCTGAGAAGTCTCCATCATTGTAGAGGGGATTAATGTAAACTGATGTTGGTCGTTCAGGAGGTGAATCTGGAGAATCACTGTCAGAAGAACTGATGCTGATTGGAGATGCTGATGAACTGCTAGAAGACCCAGACAATTTTGGTGAAGTAGATGGACTGGATGACTCATCTTTAGAGGAAGGAAAATCAATTTCATACCAATTTGGTGAAGTTGGTTGAATTTTCATATTTCCTTTCCTTTCACTGCCTTTAGTTTCTAACTTGTGAAGAAGACTTTCGATTTCTTCAGCACTCTTACTCTTTATTTCATCAAAAATGATATCCCTGCTCACAATAAATTTTCCATTGGTCAAAAGACGATACCCTTTCTTTTCATCTGAATAGCCGATCATGGTGCATTTTAAACTTCTTGAATCAAGCTTACTTCTCTTTTCTTTGCGAACTAAGGCATAACAGATGGATCCAAAAACTCGAAGATGTTTAACTTTAGGTTTGAAACCAAACCAAGCTTCATAAGGGGTGATTCCTTCTAACGAAGCAGTTGGAGATCTGTTTCTAAGATAGATAGTTGTATGGATTGCTTCTGCCCAATATGTTGGACTTAACCCTTTGAAATTTAACATGGATCTCGCCATGCCTAACAATGTGCGATTCATCCTTTCTACGACTCCATTTTGCTGTGGAGTGTAAACATTTGTAAGATGCCTTCTGATGCCATTTTCACTGCAATAAGTTTTGAATTCATTTGAGTTGATTTCTCCCCCATTATCTGTCCTGAAAGTACCTATCTTTTCTTTGGCTTCATTTTCAACAAGTTGTCGAAAAATTTTAAATTTCTCAAATGCTTCTAACTTGTTTTTCAAAAAGTAAACCCAGTTCATTCTACTGAAATCATCAATAAATAGCAAGAAATATTTGCAACCACCTAATGAAATTTGTAGTGGACCACACACATCACTGTGAACTAGTTGCAGCAGCCTGTTTGCGCGCCATGTACTTGTTGGAAAACTTTCTCGACTTTGTTTTCCATAAATGCAAGCTTCACATTTTGCATTTTCTTTGTTGAAAGTCGGAAGTCCTTTAACCATCCCTTGTTTTTGCAATTGAGAAATACTATCAAAATTCAAATTTCCATATCTTACATGCCATAATCTTATAGGTGAAATTCCTGTAGTAACTGCCCCTGCAAAATCAGAATGCCTTGGAATAACTGTTCCTTTCATCCTTAACAGTTTTCCTTCTTCATATCCTGTCATCACTGTTTGAAAGTTCTGTTTGACTGAACTAATCTTAACTAAGCCATCTTTCATAATTATTTTATGCCCTGCTTGTCGAATCATGACCAAAGACAGCAAATTTTTCTTAAAGGTGGGAACATACCACACATTGGAAATCAATTTTTCTCCAATGTCAGGAAGAAAAATTTTGACTGCACCTTTTCCATAAGGCGTATGTTTTGTATCATCTGCTAGAAAGATGGAGTTAAGATGGCACTCTTGAAAATTCCAAAAGAAATCCCGTCTACATGTCATGTGCTGAGTTGCTCCTAAATCCAAAATCCAAGCATCTTCATAATCACTCTTAATATTAGAGGAAAGTTGGATTGCTGGTGAAGAAGTGAAGACATATTCTGAGTCATTATCATCTTGATCTTGATCATTTGCAAACTGTGTTGAAGGCTGTTGAAACTTAGAAATTTTATTGATAGATGTGTGATAATCTGAAGCATAGTGACCAACTCTGTTACATCGCCTGCAAACAACTTGACTCAAATCAGTGCCTCTTCCTTGAGACTGTCCTCGACCTCTGCTTTGTCCTCTGTTTTGAAATTGTCCTCTTCCTGGATTTTGTCCTGTGCCTTGCTGAGATCCTTTGTTTTGATTGTTTCCTCTACCTTGAGAATTGTTTCTGCCTGAATTTGAGCCTCTGTTGGAGTTGTTTCCTCTGTGTTGACTGCGACCATGACCTTGCGCTGCTTGATTTTGATTAAAATTACCTTTGCCTTTGTTTTTGGAATTGTCAGCTGGGGATTTGCTAGTACTGGCTTCTGTTAGAAAAACATCTTCACCAACTTTCTTTTTCTTCCCAAAATTTTTATCATGTTGAGTCAACATTTCGCAGAGCTCATCAAACTTTAGCTTTTCTAACTTTCCAGTAAGCTGTAGAGTTTCTAAAAAATGTGTGTAGGAAGAAGGAAGCCCAGCAATTAAAATTGTGACCATAAAACTATCATCAACTGCTTAAAAACCAGCATTAACAATTTCCTGCTTAATATTCTTAAGTCTAGAGATGTATTCAAGAATATCTCCGTCTTCAGTCAATTTTTGATGCAAAAATTTTAATTTTAGATCAACTCTTTTTGATTGAGGCTGAGTATCAAACAACTCTTTAAAAGTTCTCAAAGCAGACCATGCATCTTTAGCATTTTCAATATGGACATACATTTCATCATTGACAGAGGATTTAATGAGAGCTAATGCTTTGGCGTTTTTAACTTCCCATTTTCCTAGCGCAGCTGCATCTATAGGTTTATTTGGCTTTACATCTCCATCACAAATATCATGCCATAGTTCATTATAAACAAGAGTGCTTTCGATGAGGCGTTGCCATGTTTTGTAAGATTTTGAGCCTTCAAGTTTGTCGGAATCAGAAAAGAAATTAATCAACTTAGACATTGTAGTGATAAGACTTCACACCACGAATCAAGCTCCAAAAAATCAAGATGCACAACACAACAGCAACACACGACACAAAAAAAACGAACTATCGGGGCTTGGCCTTGACCCTCGAATAGTCGTCGAAACAGGAGAAAATTGACTGAGCTTTGCACTTGGCTCTAGTCAATTTCTCAAATTTTTACAAGGCAACTTTCAAAATTTGACTTTTTACAATGATGCTTTTGCACAATCTGGTAAAAAAAAAATTACCCCCCTCAAAGTAAAATTACTTTGAGTCACTGTCACTCCATAAACAAATTACAAAACAAAAACTCCTTATTACTCCAATTACAATGCTCAAAAAAAAATATCTCTACTTATTCCTCCGTATTAAAATATGCTTTTAATTGCAAATCACAATTACAAATTTAAAAAACACGCCAATTACAAAAAAACTTTAATAACTCCTTTGCTGGTTCATGATGATATGACTTTTGGACTTACTGCCAATTAAAAGCGGATGCCAATTAACACGTTGTTGCAATACCACATGCAGAACGCCTCTCAAACGCTGGTTAGAACGCTACATTTTTTTCATGAAATGACAATTGAAACGCAATTGAAACGTTGGTTTGATTATTTGCAAAATCGATTTGCCAATCTTTTGCAGAAAACGCTGGCAAAAACGTTGTTTCAAAATTTTGTTGGAGATCTGTTCCCCCACCACATGAAAGTGCAGAAAACACTGGCAAAAAAAAACGTTGAATCGATGCCCCAATAAACGCAGAATCTAATCTTTTAAAATGTTGTTGTCAAATGCTGATCTTTTAAAACGTTGTCGATGGCAATTAAAAACGTTGTTGAAGGTTGTTGGCTCAATTCAAACGCTGGCTCAATTTGTGCATAACGCTGTCAGACCTTTTAATAAATGCAGAAGCCACAAAAAAAACAAACGTTGAATTGATGGTGCATTGGGCAGCGTTCAAAGTGCAGAACATTGAATCAAACGCTGGATTTGCAAAATCGATTGTTCAAAATCGATTTATATGTAAGCTTTTACAATGGGAATCGATTTATATAATCGTTTTTACAATGTTCAAAATCGATATTCAGAATCGATATTGCAAAATCGATATTCAGGATTGCAAATTGATCTTTCAATTGCAGATTTCCAATTGCAGATTTCAGACTTGATGAATCGATCTTGGGAAGAACGCTGGCTCAACTTAAAACGTGAAGATGTGTCATACAATGTTCAGAATCGATTTATATAAATCAATGCCAAAATGCAGAATTATACAGCTATGTTCAGAATCGATGTTTCATGAAAATTCTTTTTAAAATGTGAATGCAGAATCGATGTTCAACAGCGCTTCTTTTTTTTACTCAAACAATTTGAAACTGAAACTTCTCATAGATTTTGCCTTGGCTTTTAAAAAAAAAATGATTTTAGAATTTGCAGATCTAAAATCAATAAAATAATTTGCAAATTTCATACCAATCTTTTGCTGATCACTTCAACGGAGTTGAGTTTTCCACGACCTGATAGAGCTGGAATCTCCTCCTCACTGCGTTACCGTGGCTCTGATACCACATGAAAGAGCAGAAGTGTCCTCATACACACAACGTTATTGATCAAGCAAAAAGATTACAGGGCAAATTACAGGAGTTTACACACGTAAACTCACACTCTCATTCTCTCATTACACATTACAATGAAAATAGGAAACTAACCTATTTATAAGTTCTATGCTCTAACTTAATCTAATTATGGATCACTTGGAAAATAAACAAGTGTCCATTTACAATAAATGAGATTCTAACAACTCTACTAACTTCACTCCTAACTTAGAGCCTAGGAAACGACTCTTTTCTAGAGTCCTAATTTTTATTAACAAATTTCTAATTCTAAATATCTCACAAATATATTAAATATTCTAGAATAATAATTATTAATTTAATATCTTAAATTAATAATTAATTTATTCAAATACTATAACCTATGATAAAAATTATTTTTGGATCATCTAACAAAGAAAACAATGTTAAAGCTCCACTTTCGTCATTATCACCAAATTTCGACACTATAAAGGCATACTTGAATAAAGGGACCCAAGTTAATGTCTGGAAGACAAAGGGTAATGCTCCAAGTATCTCTTCACTTTTTCGAAGCTTTGAATGTCTTCAGCACAAGTACTTCCGGAGACATAAAGCGGGGAGATACTTAAGTTGTCATGGACAACACCAATGCTATGATATGCCAATGCCATAACACTCTTCCAGAGTTCTTATATTTCGCGACGAAATGAGTCTAGGTATCTGGTGTGCATCAGTGAAGAATTTTGTTGCATCTGTCAACCATGAATAATTCTTTCCTTGATCTTCAGTCTGAATGAACATACACCACACCATCCTCCATCCTAAAATAATGTTAACTTGCTCCTCCTTCTCATTTGTGGGCGTATCCTTGTCATCTGCCTTAACAATGGTCTTCAATGGTAGCCTTAAGTCTCATCCCCACCTGGGCAGGGACATGTGGATAAAAGTGTCCTGTTTCACAGCTGTGTCCTTGTTGTTGAGATTAATTTTATTTCCTTCAGTATCGTGACGACATTTATGAGTTTATCACCCGTGGGATTGACCTGTATGAAACATTGTAACATCAATTAGTTCACAGTTACTCTTTGAGAATGGTGCCCCTAGATAAATTATATGAGACCAACGAGCTTAAGAGAAGTACTCAAACAACATGCTTAATGACCCATGGCGAGAGGGTTGCTAATGTACATCCTCAATGCACAGAACAGTTCCTATTTGAGCGTGTGCTTGATGATCCCTCCCACACAGGGCGTCGTTGCAGCAAAAGCATCTGATCATGATGGTGAGAAAGCTCATGAGGGGTTTGGGACAGGTTACGAGGATGTCATTTTCTACAGGCCAGGTTTAAGCCTTAATGGCTAAGCAGGTAGAGGGGGGACCCGAAATTTTAAATATACCCAAAATTTTGGGTGTTGTTGTAGCAGCTACAACAAATGGAAAACCACTGATAGAATCCAGCCTCTCTGTCCATATCACAACAATATTCTGAGTCGAGATAGTGATGCAATGGAATATTGAACAAGTTCTGTGGGTACCCTTTGTATTACTTTGGCCTTTACAGATATGCCCAGTCCTTGTGCCTCAGCTGGGTCTCGCTAATCAGAACACATCAAAGCGGGAACTCACAGACGCCAGTAGCTTGTTGATGATGTGAAGAGCAAGGCAGCGGGTTTATTATTTTCAGGATTTTTAAAGTAAGTTTCCGGTGTTGCTCCACTTCCAGTAGGCCTGGACAGTACCCCAGCGGAGTCACTTCAAGAAATCACAAGCGTTGCTCCGCTGCCATTGAGCCTGGTCAGTACCCCGGCGGAGTCGTTGCATTACCTCTCTGCGCAAGAAGCCTTTCTCGATCCTTTACCCTTATTTGTTTCATGTGCTTGTAGCACTTAATTTCATGTGCTCATGGCACTTATTTTTCATGGGCGGACGAGGGATCCTGACTTATTTTACGAGCAAGAGAGGTTGTTTCTTGTTTTACAGAAACTGAAAGATATCCTGATTTGGGTTTTCCCTTGGGCCAAACCTTCACATCCCATTTACCACAATAGGTGAAGCGTGCAAAACAGATCATTAAGATGTTCGAGACTATGCTGGGCACAAGGCTCAGGGTATGGGTATGGGCCATTCAAACTCATTAGTTTTCTCGTGAACAACCGGCTCGTATCTCCCCAGCTAACGAATTTAGACTCATAAGCAATTTGTTGAGAATGCAACTTCAATGACCTGTCTTGGGAGAAGTTTCCTCTTGAGGTAACCACCGCAACCTCACACAAACAATGGAATTATTGCTTCAGCAATCGGGGTAGAACAAGTCAGCAAGGTGATGAGGGTTTCAATGCGAGCTCATGCAGTGATAGGCGATATGTCGAAAATTTTCAAAGTTATATCAACAACCTGCGGAAATGATGTGAGGAAGAAAGTGTACGATGCAATGTAATAGACGAGGCACAAGATAAAATGCAACGCCATGTGTGGGAACGATCAACTAGTTGCAGGTGGGGAAAAAAGGCAAAACACATGCAGTGATTATCTGAATATTATGCAGCAATAGGAAGGCTGAAAAAGCATGCATGCAAAAAATAAATGGAAAATTTTAATGCATAAAACTACTGAACGCAAGAAAAGACAGCAAGCATAATTCTAAACCATAAAGCAAAACCTTAGCAAGTAAACCTAATTAAATAACTTGACAAAAAAAAAAAAACTTTATTAGCAACTCCTAGCTAGCCTAATCCTAAAACCCTAGTTTAACCAACGAGGCAGTCGGGTTATGTGAAATCAGCTTTCTAGTGCAGCCACCGCATTAGTTCCCATCCTGCAAAAACAACAATTCTCGGGATCAGAGCTAGCATCCAAAAATGTGCATCAACAATAAAACTTACCTGAAGAGCATGTGCAACGGCAAGAAGATCATGGATACTTACCAGAGAACATGCCAGAATGGATTGCGCAAGCTGAATTCCACTCTCATCCTGATACACAGCAATATGTTCTTCAAACTTAACATTTTTTATGAATGACACACATCCATTCGTGCACAACCCTAGGTCCGACGGGAGGGAGGTAAGCCATTGCCTACTTGCGATCATATCCATCGGATAGGATCCGTCGAACCAAACGGAAACCCCATCATGGTGTTGAGGATGATCAATTTTATGGAATGGAAACAATAAGCATGTGTCAGGCGAAATATAGATGCTTGTGCATCCCAGTACAGAAACCCTAGTTTTGAAAACCCTAGTTCGGAGTTTCTCCTGGGTTTCACCGAGGATGTGAGGATCCGAATTAACTATCAGTGAAGGCTGAAATGCCTCACCGTCCTGGACTAATTCTAGGCCTTGGAGCGGGGGGCTTCCAAACTTTGATGGGTCCGTGAGATCAACTGGCGAATGGATGTGATCATCAATTGTAGTGATTGAAAAGATGTCAGTGGGCTTTATATCAATTCGGCCAAATGTTTGCACACTGACAGATTGATAATCCAATGTATCAGATTCTTTAGATTTGCCAGGATGGGGTGAATTTACTGGAAGGTTTTCGGGCAGTTGAGGGATTTTCCCAAAATCCCATGTTTGTGCCTGATTGCTGGGAATTGGTCCAAGAGGCACCAAAAAGTGGAGGACACAAAAGACAGCATAACTTAGATACATCAGATTCGGACAAGGACAATGGAGCAATCATAGTAGAGAATCAGCTCGCACTTATTACCACCTCGCCATCACCAGGTCCATGGCGCAAGGTGGAAAAGAAGAAAGGGAGCAAAATTTAATACTCCCCATGTAATATAGCACCTAGGTAGCAACTTATTGCCTGCCTTTGACAATTTCAGCAAAGTGTAACATGTAATTTTGTTTTCACTAATAAAATTACAAATTTTTCCTCTGTGAAAAGCATGAAACATTTCCCATTGCTAAGGTAAAAAATAGTTTTTATACATATTTTTAGAACTTTTTCAATATTAATCAAGGATTATTCAAAAGTATTGTCATATATAGAGAAATCATCCATATAAATTTCAATGTATTCATGAATTAAATCAACAAAGATAACCATAATTTCTCTTTGAAAGGTAGTTGTTGCATTACATAGACAGAAGGGTAATACATTTTAGGCATATGTTCCCGAAAGGCATGTGAAAATGGTTTTGTCCTTATCTTCTAAAGCTATTTTTATTTGATTGTAGCCATTAAATCCATCTAGAAAGAAAAATATTCCTTTCTAGCTAAGGTATCTAGGACTTGATCAATGAATGGTAATAAGAAGTGATCTTTAATAGTGGTTTTGTTTAATTCTCTGTAATCTACATAGATTCACCATTTTCAATTTTTCGTTGGCACGACAACTACGGGAGAAACCCACTGACTGTCAGTGTTAAGTCCCTATATTAATAGTGTAGTCCCTTATTATGTTAGTATAGCCCCCCTTATTGTTATTGTTGTACCCCTGTAACCCCCATATTGTTATTATTTTGCCCTTACATTATTATTGTTAGGTCATCTAGGATTACATTGTGGCCCCACTAGGATTACATTACGGCCCCATGGACTCCTATATATAGAAAGGAAGTTATGTCATTTGTATCATCCAAGAATTTTTCATTTATGTAATGTATTGGAGGTTTCCCCCTCGAAGTGGCTGATTTCTAAGGCGTTGATCTCTCTTTTCTTATATTTTTGGAGCTGGTTTCACAACATTTGGTATCAGAACTTTGGATTCTAGGGTTTCGCTGCTCCAAACAGGTCATCGTGGAATTTTCGCTATAAATTTTTTTCTGCGAAGGTTCAGAAGCTGAAATTTTTAGAGTGCAAAGCCAAAATCCTGAGGAACATTGTCGCAAAATATCAGAGCTTGGTTTGCAATATTTTTGGAGATATGATCTATGGAAGTTAGGGCTTTTTGCAGGCTCTTGAATTTAACCTAAACATTTCATCGCGGCATTGTCGGTATAAATATTTTTATATGAGGTTTAAGAAGCTAAAATTTTCTTAGAGGGAAGCCAAAATCCTGAAGAACCTCCTGTAAAAATTTCAGATCTTGGTTCGCAAAATTTTTGGAGATATGATCTGTGGAAGTTAGGATTTTTTCAGGATCCCGAATTTCATCTCAAAGAGGTGACCGTGGGAAAAACGTCATAACTCTCTCTCTGAGCATCTAATTGAGATTCTGTAAACAGTAGCCACAATTACATAGACTTCAGTTTCCTACCTATAAATTTTAGAGCCAAAGGAGGAAACAGTGACACATGGCAAGTCGTAGAAGTTCTCTCTACTGAACCAGTCCATAATTAGGTCATTGTGGGAGATTGGACATAACTTTGTCTTGAAGAGTCCAAATCAGGTCAGGCCTATGGCATTCGAAAGAGGATTCAGAGGGCTCCCCCAACACCAAATTTCAAATATTGAAGATCTGAAATCACAGAGATAATTCAGTTTCAATATCGAGCTCCCCAAAAGCAAGAAAAAGGTGTGTATTGTTTTTCGAATTACATAAGTCTCGTTTGAAAAAAATTAGTTTTAATTTATTCCAAGGGCATATTGAAGAATAGATATCAGTATTGGGTTCTAAAATTCCCCCTAAAAAGAATTCAACACCCATTAAGCCTTCAGAAGGCTCTACTATGACTCATGAAGACGAAGAAATACAACATGAGATGTCAAAATTACAAGAGCAAGTGCACCTATCGCAAAGAGAAACAAAAAAATGAAATGGAAGTTTTGAAGAAAGGCGTGGAAAATAAGATGGATGGTTTGAAGAAAGTCGTGGAAGCTAAGATGGAGGGCATGGAAGTTGGCATGGAAGCTAAGATAGATGACATGGAAGCTAAGATCGATGAAAAAATGGAAAAGTTCATGAAGAATGATCTAAAAGTAGACATCGAAGGTTTGGAAAAGTTGATACAAGAAATGTTTCCTAATGGCGAAAAGATAGTAGAGGAAACTCATGATGAGAACAAAATAAATGTTAATCATGATTTCATAAACTCTAATATTGGATGGAAGAACCACCATATTCCAAATATGGATATGAGGAAGTTTGATGGCAAGGATCTCGTAACATGGATACTACATATGGAGCAATATTTTGATCTCAATAATGTGCAAAACACACAAAAGGTATGCATTGCAACTTTACATTTAGAAAAAAATACATTTGTATGGTATCGATGGCTTTGCTCTCATAAAAAAATTGTCACTTGGTCAATTTTTACGGAGGAAATGATAGCACATTATGAGGATACAAAGAGAAACACCTTCTTTAGCCAATTGATAAATCTAAAACAAAAGGGTTTAGTGGGGCAGCACATTGAGGACTTCCAAAAATTGAATATAAGGGTAACTGATATTCCAGAGGAACACAGGATTGATCTCTTCATAGGCACTTTAAAGGATAACATCCAACATGAAGTTCAAGTTTTGGAACCTGATTCATTGGAGAAGGCATTCAGGTTGGCAAGAAAAATTGAATGTAAAATTATGGCGACAAGGAAGCCTACCACTCACTTCTATAAAGAAGGAAGTGTTGCTAAGCCTAGATTTCCACAACCTATAAGGTTGACATCACAAAAATTGGAAGAAAAAAGAGAAAAAGGGCCTTGCTACAGTTGTGATAGCAAATACACTAAAAGTCATAAGTGTGCTGAGAAGAAATTATTTTACATAGATTGTGAAGAGGAAGAAGAAAATGAACAAGAAGAGGATATACACCAGGAACCAGCCCTAGAAGAGGAAGAAATGGATCTGACCATATTGTGTAATGCACTGGCAGGAATTACCACTCCTCAAACTCTCAAGATAGAAGGACATATCAAGAAGAAAAGGGTAATAGTGTTGATTGATTCAGGTAGCACCCATAATTTTATTCATTGTAAGGTAGCCAAGGAATTAAATTGTTTCCTATACCCAGCACCAAAATTTCAAGTGATGGTTGCAAATGGAGGAACTATAAATTGCTCTGGAAAATGCCATAATATCAAGCTAACCATGGGGGAATATGTATTGACTAGTCCAATGTTTTCCATTCCTATGGGAGGTGCTGATGTTGTACTAGGAGTACAATGGTTACAATCTTTGGGGACGGTAGCTTTTAATTTTCAAGAACTTTTCTTGAAATTTTTTTCATAAGGAAAGGAAGTCGAATTACGGGGTATTGCGGGGAAGCCAGGAAGGATAATAAGCTCTAATGTCATGACAAAGCTTCTAAAGAAAGAACAGCGAGGCGTAATTGCACAATTATGCTCACTAGAAGTTCCAAGATCAAAATCATCTATTTCTGCAGATCTCCAACAAGTCTTGGACAATCATTCCAAGGTGTTTGAAACTCCCAAAGGACTCCCACCTATTCGTGATCATGATCATGCTATTCATTTGATTCCAGGAAGTGTTCCTCCAAACATCAAGCCTTATATATATCCTTATGTCCAAAAGAGCGAAATTGAACGTATGATTGCAGAAATGTTAGAGGTTGGTATAATTCAACCTAGTCAAAGTTCTTTCTCTGCTCCAGTAGTATTAGTGCACAAGAAGGATGGATCATGGTGCATGTGTCTGGATTATAGGGAGCTCAATAAGCTCACCATTAAAGATAAATTTCCCATTCCTATGATTGATGAATTATTGGATGAATTACATGGAGAAATTTATTTTACCAAGTTGGATCTTCGCTCAGGATATCATCAAATTAGAATGAAGATTGAAGATATTCCGAAAACAGCATTTCGAACTCATGAGGGTCATTATGAATTTTTGGTCATGCCTTTTCGCCTTACCAATGCACCTTCTACATTTCAAGGGTTGATGAATTCCATTTTCAAACCCTTCCTTAGAAAATTTGTGCTAGTATTTTTTGATGATATACTAATCTACAGCAAGTCTTGGAAGGATCATGTTCAACATGTTGACAGGGTGCTCAAACTATTGGAGAAGAAACAATTATATGAAAAAACATCTAAATGTTTCTTTGGAGTACAAGAGGTGGAATATCTGGGTCATATTGTATCTCACGAGGGTGTTAAGGTAGACCCTAACAAAATTAAAGCCATTAGGGAATGGAAAGTCCCCACAACCATAAAGCAGTTGCGAGGATTTCTCGGGTTAACAAGGTATTATCACAAGTTTGTTAAGAATTATGGGAGAATATCAGCATCTCTAACAACATTATTGAAGAAAGATTCAATTTCATGGACTACTGAAGCAACTAAGGCCTTCGAACATCTTAAAGAGGCAATATGCCTAGCACCGGTCTTAGCTACGCCAAACTTCACAAAAACCTTTATTGTGGAATGTGATGCCTCAGGAAATGGAATTGGTGCTATTTTGATGCAAGAAGGAAGACCCATTGCTTTTGAAAGTCGTCTAATCAAAGGAAAGTATTTACATAAAGCTATTTATGAGAAGACACTTCAAGGTAAAAATTTATCATGATAGTCTTAAACACTTTTTGGAGCAAAGAATATCTTCAGAAGAGCAGCAAAAATGGGTAACAAAGATGTTGGGTTACGACTTTGAAAAATCTACAAAAAAGGGAAGCTAAATGTTGTTGCAGATGCACTCTCAAGAAAGAATGAAGAGGTGGAAGCATTTCTTTGTGCCATTTCTATTATCCAACCAGATTGGATAACCGAAGCAATGGATGAATGGAAGAAGGATGTAGAAGTGTGGACACTCATTCAAAATTTGCAGCAAGATCCTAGTACATCTAATACATTTATTTGGAAAAATGATTCCTTATGGTACAAAGATCGCTTATGTCTTTGTAAGAATTCCAAACTAAAACAAAAGATTCTTTTGGAATTGCACACTTCTCCTTTAGGAGGACACTCAGGATTTTTAAAAACTTACCACAGGGTGAAGAAAGAATTTTTTTGGGATGGCCTTAAATCTGATATTCAAAAGTTTGTGGCGGAATGTTTGGTTTTCCAGCAGAATAAAGTTGAGACAATTAAGACCCCAAGTCTTCTACAACCTTTATCCATTCCAAGTCAATGTTGGGAGGAGATTTCAATGGATTTTATCACAGGTTTACCTAAGTCTGAAGGAAAGAGTGTCATCATGGTGGTAGTTGATAGACTTACCAAGTATGCACACTTGTGTGCATTATCTCATCCATTTAAAGCAAGTACAGTTGCTACTACATTTATGGACAGAATTCAAAAGCTACATGGAAGCCCAAGGGTTATTGTGAGCGACAGAGATCCCATTTTTACTGGAAATTTTTGGACTGAGTTATTTTCTTGTTTGGGTACTCAATTAGCTCATAGCTCATCTTATCATCCTCAATCTGATGGTCAAACTGAGATAGTAAATAAATGTTTGGAAGGATATCTTCGTTGTTTTGTATCTGATAAACAAACACAATGGGTCAAGTGGTTACCTCTCACCGAATGGTGGTATAACACTTCCTTCCATACTGCAGCAAAAATGACCCCATTTATGGCACTTTATGGATATCATCCACCATCCATCACATCATCTTTAAGAGAAAATTCGAAGGTTCAAGAAGTGGAAGATCACATTGAGCATCAGCAAGAAGTTCTCCAACTCTTAAAGGATAACCTGAATTTGGCACAAAATCGAATGAAACAACAGGCAGATCAACATCGCATCGAGAGAAGTTTTGATGTAGGAGATTGGGTATTTTTACGGCTACAACCATACAAACAAATGTCCCTCAAGCAAGCTAAGAAGGATAATAAATTATCGCCAAAGTACTATGATCCTTACAAGGTGTTGCAAAAGATTGGTACTATGGCATACAAATTGGAGCTTCCTGCTTCTTCGCGAGTGCATCCAGTTTTCCATGTTTCATGCTTAAAGAAGGTTATAGGTGAAAATCTTCCAATTCAAACAATATTGCTAGAACTTGATGAGGAAGGAAAATTCTTATTGGAACCTGAAGCAGTCACGGAAACAGGAACTCGACAGCTATGAAATAGATCAATTTCAGAGTATCTCATCAAGTGGAATAACTTACCCACTGAATATTCTACATGGGAGGATGAGAATTTATACATAAGCACCCAGAGCTACTCAAGCGTTGAGGACAACGCTTTTTTGAAGGAGAGGGGCATGTTAAGTCCCTATATTAATAGTGTAGTCCCTTATTATGTTAGTGTAGCCCCCATTATTGTTATTGTTGTACCCCTGTAACCCCCATATTGTTATTATTGTGCCCTTACATTATTATTGTTAGGTCGGCTAAGATTACATTGTGGCCCCACTAGGATTACATTATGGCCCCATGGACTCCTATATATAGAAAGGAGGTTTTGTAAATTGTATCATCCAAGAATTGTTCATTTATGTAATGTATTGGAGGTTTCCCCCTCGAAGTGGTTGATTTCTAAGGCGTTGATCTCTCTTTTCTTCTATTTTTGGAGCTGGTTTCACAATAGTCAGAGATAAGGTATATGAAATATTCCTTTAGTAACATTTGAGTTTTTCTTTTATTATCTCCTTTAGCATTGGATTCATCCGTCGTTGAGGTTTCCATATAGGTTTTGCATTTTCTTCTAGATAAATATGATGAATGCATGTACTAGGATGAACACATTTCATTTGTATGTAATCCCAAGAAAGTGCTTTGAAATTCCTTGTTAACACTTGAATCAATTGGTTTCCTTAGAATGCTTCCAATATGAATATGGAATTGATATTTATAGTTTTTCCTAGTTTAATTTCAATAATTTTACTCTTTGAAATTTCCATTGAGTTTACAGGAAAAATTGTTTGAAACAAAGATTTTAAAGAATTTATTGTGCATTTTTATTGAATTTTTTGTTCCAAAAGATAGTTTGTAGCCATATACTGAGTCATTCTTAATTGTTCTGCGATATTAGGATTAGAAATGAAATAATCTAATAAATTTTCGTTTGATGCATTCCCAAAAGAAGAATTTTAATTGATAGTAAACATTGGTTGAGTTATTTCTTCTTCTAGTCAGAATGTTCAAACCAGGATAATTTCTCTAATTCATTTAATGTTTTAGAGGGGGATATAATTTTATTTGCTTGCTTTCATTTTCTTTTGAAATTGTCATTTGTCTTGATCTATATCTGATGAATTCATCAACTGTATCCAATCATAGTCTTATGAGGATGAGGAGATGTGCACTCAAATTATATTTGTCTTATAGAACTAACAAGTCCATTAGATATTCCCAATAATCCAAGGAGGCTATTAAATTTTCTATTACACCTTCTCGCTTAATCCTTGTTCTATAAAATAGTTCAATTATTGTAGGTGTCGGTT
The DNA here is from genome assembly GCA_034641835.2 of Pinus albicaulis. Classification (NCBI taxonomy): domain Eukaryota; kingdom Viridiplantae; phylum Streptophyta; class Pinopsida; order Pinales; family Pinaceae; genus Pinus; species Pinus albicaulis. The sequence goes on along the minus strand of JAXQQM020066669.1, from coordinate 42,099 downwards.
GAAGGGTGTGTAAATTCAAACATTGCATTGTATCCATTATCATTACATTAATTTTTGCGCCTAAATCAATTAAAATATTTGGTATTGAAATATTGTCAATTGTAATTGTAGCCATCATAATTTCCAGATCAACATACATTTCAGTTTCAGTTGAATTTGACATTAGGTTATCTAAATGACCAATGACATGTATCGTAGCCAAATATTTCTTTATTTTCTTAGATTTAAAACAACATGTCTTAATTGTCTTAACATAGATTGGAATTCTTCTTCAACTATAATTAAAATTTCCGGGAAGGGAGGTAATCTAGTAGCTAATGATTGATCTCATTGAGCTTTTATACTTTTGGATGTTTCTATGGTTTTAGCTTTCCTTTGATTTTTGATGTGTTAGTTTTATTTGAAATTTCCTTGACTTATTCTTGTTCTTCTATGATGATAGGAGATTCATTTTGTAAGACCTTTCCTAACCTTAAGAGGATATTATCAATAGAAATAATTACATACATGGGGAGTATTTATTCTTTTGCATTATATACGGGTTTATCCACTTTAACATTAGGGTTTACCTGGTTGGGCTAGTAATAGAATAGGTCTAAGAGGAGATTAATGAGAAGACAACTGAATCTATTGTGGTTGGGTTATTTGTGGTATTAGAAAATGTTTTTGGACATAGGAATTTTGAGGTAGTAGGAATTGTTGAAAAGGAGGTTGTTGTTGGAATGGTTGCTAGAAATATGCTTGATAGGGTTGTTGGTATGGTTTTTGATAAGGCTATTGGGGATTGTATGGAGGTTGGTTTCTGTAAGCTTGTCCTCACCAACATTTTTGGTAAGGTTAGTTTGGAGGTTTTTGAGGAGGCTAATCCCGCCATGGAATAGGAGCAACATATGTATTATGTACAAGATTTTGATAATAAGAAAATTGTGAGCTTATATCCAAAGACATACTTGTGGGTCGAGGCTACCAAGTTCTTCTTCGAGGCGCCACATAGTAAACTTACTATGTTGCTTCACCTTCTCTTATGTGGGTTGCCTTCAATTATGCAATTATTGGGAAATTCTCCATTGAATTATTTTCTAGAGAAAACTCCACAAACTTCAATACTATACAAAGGAAAAATTCATGTAATGGATGTTATTTCTGCATTCAGAGAAAAATGTAGATAATACTTCACTTTGTTCCTCTTTGAATCTTTCTAGTTTTCATTGTATCGATTTGAGAGCCAAGAGTATTTAACATGTTTTTTTTCTAAATTATTTCCCAATTCTTCCCTTGTAACTCCTCTCGAGGATAAATGAATCACCTTTGAGAGGGCATCCCTTTGTCCTTCCCCTAATTTAGGTCTTCCTCTCGCATATTTCTTGCATAATTTAGTAATTTGATCATAAGCAAATAAAAAAATGTCCCCTACCCCCATAAGATTAAGGACATCTAAATATTCATCCCAGATTCCTTTTAAGAAGATTGTTTGGGTAAATTCAAGACTTAGATCACTTTATTTTGGCTTTTGTAAATTATATGTAAATCTCTCTAAGTAATATTCCAAACTTTCATCTTCTTTTTTACTCATCCTAAAATTATCTTCTTTGGAGTTTTGGGATCGACAATAAGGTCGATACTTTCTCAAGAATATTTTTCTCGTATCATCCCAATAAAATATGGTTAATTCTCTTACTCCCGTAATTCATTTTAATGTAGACCATTTTAAAGTAGTAGGTAATAAAAAAAAAAATTGAGAATCATTTATATATCCATATGTATGACATAAGAAGTTAAATTCAAACAAGAAAGTATCAAGGTCTTCGGTAGGCATACCATAGAAGATTGGAATAAGAAAAGGAGGAATGATCTTCATTTTACCTCAATTCCCATGACTATAGGTACATTTAAAATAGGAAACGCAAAATTAGTTTCATCCTCTTGGTCTTCTCCTTCTTCAACTCTAGCTCTTCTTCCTCCTATATTTGATTCTTTGTCATCATGATCTGCCTTAGTTTTTCTTTCCCTTTCCGCTTCAATTCTTTCCCATTGTTATCTACTTCTTTTTTCTATTTCAAGTACTTCTCGTTCGTGTTCATGTATTTTTGTTCTTCTTTTTCCCTCCATTCTTGTCCTTTATCTGCATCTGTCATTTTTCCTTCAAACGAATCAAGGTCACCTTCTAATAGTTCACTATTCAATTTATGGTGTTTTTCTTTAGATGTTCATGGTTCTTCAAATACTAATTGAGAGATTGGTTCACTAAATTTAAGATTTTATTCTTTATAGATTCCTATCTCTTCAAGAAATGGCCAAGGGATCACTTTTCTTAGTTAATATACTGAAGGGGTTCCTTTGTACGTATTTTTGCTTAGTTTGATGTGCCAATAATACTTGTTTTTCCAGAAGTGTCAACCTTTTCCTTTCATATTGTTTTTGCTCAATTTTCTCAATGGTTATTATTCGAGTAGTTGGTGTGATTTGTTCTTATAACTCTTTTTTCTATTTTTGATATTCATGATACCACTAAGGGTGGATAAGTAGTGGGGGGTGTTGAGCCACTTTCATAAAAATTGTGTAAGCCATTGCACTTCATCATGACTCCTCCTAAAAAGGCTTAAAAATAATACTCCTAAAATAACTAAAATTTTAAGCCTTAGTAGGTGGGGTTTGCTGGAGAAATAAGGAATGCTAATGTGACACCATTTCACAGTTTCGTATTTTCATATCAATACATGGTGTCACAGGGAATTATACATTGTTATATATATGTTTATATATATTTCATACGTGGTTTGAAAGTTTTAATTATAGTGACAGTACTAATATATACACAGTTTATAACTACAGCATTGTTATGGGTATGCTAATATCGCAATTCCATGATCAATCTTTGGCATAATAGAAAACATGGATACTTCCCTCACTGAACAACTACTCTTTGTGTAATGCTCAGTATTAATAATAATAATAATAAAAGAAATAATAATAATATGTAAATAATTAAAACAATAAATAATAAAAGTAAATAAATAAAATGATAAATAATAGACTGAAGTTCCAAATAAATATATAAAAAATAAACTATAAAAATAGTAAGAATAAGTAATGTTAACAAAAAAGTAAAAAAGAATAAAATAAGCAAGATTTAAATTAAGAAAAAGGCTGAGTTAAGTAAAACTTAAGACAAAGAAATAAAAATTGGCATGTTGACACATGGATTGTGTGCATGCGTGTCCTTTTCAAATCCCCTTCTATTTAATGGATGAAAAGGGAGATGAGAAACATTCATTCTTTTCAGAGGAGAATGTTGTGAGACACATGATTCGCTAACAGTAGTAGTTGGTTGAGGACTCAGAGGTGGCCAACTGTAAAAAGATCATCTGCAGTTGCGCCTACGATCAGGTGGAGATTCATCCCAACAAACTTGTTGTAGTCAGTGGGATTCCAATACCGCCACGACTCTATAATCGATAGTAAGACACAATTTCGGTCTACGGGTAAGTATTCGTTGCTCGTGGTTTTCGAAATTTCTATGCTAAATCAATTGAATGTTTTGTCTCAATTATTAATAGCACTGTTTGATATAATTAATTTGTATATTTTAATTTTGGGTTGTTACATATGGTATCAGAGCAGGGTTCAACTCTATGTGACCTCTCGATAAAAGTTTAAGAAAAAAATTAATTAGAAAATTATTTATTTCTTCTTTTAAAAAATTATTACATGTACATGTGGAGTATTTATTCTTTTGCATTATATACAGGTTTATCCACTTTAACATTAGGGTTTACCTGGTTCGGCTAGTAATAGAATAGGTCTAAGAGGAGATTGATGAGAAGACAACTGAATCTATTGTGGTTGGGTTATTTGTGGTATTAGAAAATGTTGTTGGACATAGGAATTTTGAGGTAGTAGGAATTGTTGAAAAGGAGGTTGTTGTTGGAATGGTTGCTGGAAATATGCTTGATAGGTTTGTTGGTATGGTTGTTGATAAGGCTATTGGGGATTGTATGGAGGTTGGTTTTTGTAAGCTTGTCCTCACCAACATTTCTGGTAAGGTTAGTTTGGAGGTTTTTGAGGAGGCTAATCCTGCCATGGCATAGGAGCAACATATGTATTATGTACAAGATTTTGATAATAAGAAAATTGTGAGCTTATATCCAGAGACATACTTGTGGGTCGAGGCTACCAAGTTCTTCTTCGAGGTGCCACATAGTAAACTTACTATGTTGCTTCAATTATGCAATTGTTGGGAAATTGTCCATTGAATGCTTTTCTAGAGCAAAATTCACAAACTTCAATACTATACAAAGGAAAAATTCATGTAATGGATGTTATTTATGCATTCAGAGAAAAATATAGATGATAATTCATTTTATTCATCTTTGACTCTTTCTATTTTTCAGTGTATCGATTTGACAGCCATGAGTTTTTAACAGATTTTTTTTTTCTAAATTATTTCCCAATTCTTCCCTTGTAACTCCTCTCGAGGATAAATGAATCACCTTTGAGAGGGCATCCCTTTTTCCTTCACCTAATTTAGGTCTTCCTCTCGCATATTTCTTGCATAATTCAGTAATTTGATCATAAGCAAATAAAAAAATGTCCCCTACCCACATAAGATTAAGGATATCCAAGAATTCATCCCAGATTCCTTTTAAGAAGATTGTTTGGGCAAATTCAAGACTTAGATCACTTTATTTTGGCTTTTGTAAATTATATGTAAATCTCTCTAAGTAATATTCCAAACTTTCATCTTCTTTTTTACTTATCCTAAAATTATCTTCTTTGGAGTTTTGGGACCGGCAATAAGGTTGATACTTTCTCAAGAATATTTTTCTCATATCATCCTAATAAAATATGGTTAATTCTCCTAATCCCATAATTCATTTAAATGTAGACCCTTTTAAAGTAGTAGGTAACAAAAAAAAAATTGAGAACCATTTATATATCCACATGTATGACATAAAATATCAAATTCAAACAAGAAAGTGTCAAGGTCTTCGGTAGGCATACCATCGAAGATTGGAATAAGAAAAGGAGGAATGATCTTCATTTTACCTCAATTCCCATGACTGTAGGTGTATTTAAAATAGGAAACGCAAAATTAGTTCCATCCTCTTAGTCTTCTCCTTCTTCAAATCGAGCTCGTCTTCCTCCTATATTTGATTCTTTGTCATCATGATCTGCCTTAGTTTTTCTTTCCCTTTCCGCTTCAATTCTTTCCCATTATTATCTTCTTCTTCTTTCTAATTCAAGTACTTCTCGTTCATGTTCATGTATTTTTGTTCTTCTTTTTCCCTCCATTCTCGTCCTTTATCTGCATCTGTCATTTTTTCTTCAAACAAAATTGACAATTCTTCAATCCAATCAAGGTCACCTTCTAATAGTTCATTATTCAATTTATGGTGTTTTTCTTTAGATGTTCATGGTTCTTCAAATACTAATTGAGAGATTGGTTCACTAAATTTAAGATTTTATTCTTTATAGATTCCTATCTCTTCAAGAAATGGCTAAGGGGTCACTTTTCTTGGTTAATATACTGAAGGGGTTCCTTATTGTAATTATTTTTGCTTAGTTTGATGTGCCAATAATACTTGTTTTTCCAGAAGTGTCATCCTTTTTCCTTCATATTGTTTTTGCTCAATTTGTTCAATGGTTATTATTCGAGTAGTTGGTGTGATTTGTTCTTATAACTCTTTTTTCTATTTTGGATATTCATGATACCACTAAGGGTGGATAAGTAGTGGGGGGTGTTGAACCACTTTCATAAAATTTGTGTAAGCCATTGCACTTCATCATGACTCCTCCTAAAAAGACTTAAAAATAATACTCCTAAAATAACTAAAATTTTAAGCCTTAGTAGGTGGGGTCCGCTAGAGAAATAAGGAATGCTAATGCGACATCATTTCACAGTTTCGTATTTTCATAGCAATATATGGTGTTACAGGGAATTATACTTTGTTATATATATATATATATATGTTTATATATATTTCATACGTGGTTTGAAATTTTTAATTATACTGACATTACTAATATATACACAAAGTTTATAACTATAGCATCGTTATGAGCATGCTAATATCGCAATTCCATGATCAATCTTTGGCATAATAGAAAACATGAATACTTCTTTCACTGAGCAACTACTCTTTATGTAATGCTTAGTATTAATAATAATAATAATAAAATAAATCATAATAATATGTAAATAAGTAAAACAATAAATAATAATAGTAAATAAATAAAATGATAAATAATAGACTGAAGTTCCAAATAAATATATATATAATAAACTATAAAAATAGTAAGAATAAGTAAAGTTAACAAAAAAGTAAAAAAGAATGAAATAAGCAAGATTTAAATTAAGAAAAGGTTGAGTAAAGTAAAACTTAAGACAAATAAATAAAAGTTGGCATGTTGACACATGGATTGTGTGCATGCGTATCCTTTTCAAATCCCCTTCTATTTAATGGATGAAAAGGGAGATGAGAAACATTCATTCTTTCCAGAGGAGAATGTTGTGAGACACATGATTCGCTAAAAGTAGTAGTTGGTTGAGGACTCAGAGGTGGCCAACTGTAAAATGATCATCTACAGTTGCGCCTACGGTCAGGTGGAGATTTCTCCCAACAAACTTGTTGTAGTCAATGGGATTCCAATACCGCCACGACTCCATAATCGATAGTAAGACACAATTTCAGTCTACAGGTAAGTATTCATTGCTCGTGGTTTTTGAAAACTCTATGCTAAATCAATTGAATGTTTTGTCTCAATTATTAATAGCATCTTTTGATGTAATTAATTTGTATATTTTAATTTTAGGTTGTTACATATGGTATCAGAGCAAGTTTCAACTCTATATGACTTCTCGATAAAAATTTAAGAAAAAATAATAATTAAAAATTTTATTTATTTCTTCTTTAAAAAAAATTGTAATATTTTACAACATAATTGGAAATACAATAATTTTTACGCCTTGAGGCGTCTCTATTTGAAAAGAATTCCCCTGCTGCCTACTTGTCATCATTCTCTACCTTTGGATGATATGTTAGACGATTAAAAGATGTTAAGCCGTTTGATGCAAATAGTTGGAAAAACAGTTTGATGACAGTAGTTGAAAAAACAGCTATATCTTCCTAAGCATAAGTCATATCTCCTTTTCCCTATCTTGTTTGCTGCTTCAACTTCTATTGCTGGAGCCTGCAAACTCTCACAGGTGCTGGAAAGATATTGTCATCTTCTATTCATGGCCCGAAGAACAGTACCACATTCCGATGAATGAAGAACATAGTACCTCATTCCGATGGGTGAAGAACGTCGTCGCTGCATTCAGGGAGAGCAAGAAGAACAATACGTCATTCTGATGGGTGAAGAATGCCGTGGGCGCATTCAGAGAGAGAAAACTTGAGTATTGTTCATCATGAAAGAAGCAAAATACCAAAGAAAGGCTTGCGTCGGTGGGAAAATACTTGTTTTGAAGGTTCTGAATTGGTTGTGTTCTAAGAATCCGCCTCGCATATCTCTAAATTATTTCATCCAAACCCCGACAACGTTGGCTACCCTGACTGAGTCTATGGAGTTTTCTTCGATGGGGAGCTTCTGGAGACCATTGAGCAGAAGAGTGGCAGTGAACCTAGTTGGAGATAACACAACCAAAGTAAATCTTTGCTAATTAAATTCCATTTTTACTGCACTTTGATATTATATGCTGAGATTTACAATGATCAGCGAGCTGGCGTAGTTCTAAGTACAAGCAGTGTCCGAAATAGATGTATTTACTGCTTCGGCTGTTCTTGGAACCAGAGGGTTCTTGGAAGCGGAGGGCTATGCCATGCAGAATGATTTGGAAGGCCCGAGAATCCACTGTGGACTGTTGAGTACTTTAAACTTTATGGTTCTCGGCTTTCATGGCAATTTTTGGGCCTTATTATAAATACATTTGTTCAAGGGAATTTCCATGAATGTTGCTATAAATACATTTGTACTGAGAATGATTAAATCAGTAATAAACATAATTGTAATTTCAACATTCGTACAGAGCATACATTCTTATTGAGAATGATTAAATCAGTAATGGACATAATTGTAATTTGAGCAATCTGAAACTGTGTAATATCACGTTTTCCAATCCATGCGAATACGAATAACTGAAATATCAAATTATAATTTCAAAACTTATTAATCAACAATTTGATTACCGTATAAATTGCCAAGGTTCTTTGTTAAAGAAGGGCGACTAATGCTCAGATAATCCACCAAAGTTTTTACTGTTAAGAGTATGCATTGTTAAAAGTAAAGTTATATTTTTAAATCCCAAAGCGTAGAGTTTGTATATTTTTATAGGTTTGTGGAGTTATAATTAATTGAATGATTAAAAAAATGTATTTATTTATTGTAAGTTAATTAATTTTTATTGTTGGATTGTTACAATATTGTATATTTTATATGATGAATATATATATTTAATATTAATATCTATTATGTTATTTAGAGGAATTAATTTTTTCATAAATATATATATATATATATATATATATATATATATTTCAATCATCCAAAATAATCTAATTAATTTATAAATCACAAATTTAAGTTAAAAGAAAAATAAATAATAAAATTTGAATAATTTTTCATTAAATGGGATTAGAGTTACATTAAACAATAAAATAAAGAAACCCATGAAATTCACTAAAAGTAAATTAGAAAATTTGTTATCCCATTTTGTAAATATTTTATAAAAAATTGTAATTTTTAGAAATTTATTAAAAACTGGTTATTTAACTATAAATTTAAATGTAAATATAAATATTACATATAAAATTATGCTTTGAATTTTCATAATAAATTATTTGAAAATATTATGTAATGTGATTTTTTTTATAAGCATTCCATAAAGTTATCATGTTAATTATTTTTATTTCCATTTCAAAAAATTGTGAATTAAAGTTTTTTTCGTTTTTTTTGGTTTTTTTTTTTTCGCCTTCTATTTCCTAAACTTAAATTAAAATTACCTACATTTAAAAATAAAATTATTTAACTGCAAATATAAATATGAATGTGTTATTTATAATAAATGACATGAAAAATTAGCAAATTTCCCATCTATATATCTATAGTTTTAATTATTTCTAGAGACAAAATTTTGTGCAATTAAATTTCTAAAACTAGAATATGTAATGACTTAGTTGAATTTTACATTTTTGAAATATTATGCATATCTGTTAAATTTGTTACTTATGTATCTTCCAATCTTTGTTTTATGCATTTTGAAAACATTAATAAATTCTTAAAGTGGTTGCACATTCTGAAATATTTTGGAAAATCTTATCTTATGTCTTATAAATTTCTAGATTATTCTACACTTAAATATGAATAATTTTTCACTAAATGTAATTATATTTACATTAAAAAAATAAAATAAAGAAACCCTTGAAATTAACTAAAAGCATATTAGAAAAATTGTTATGCTATTTTGTAAATGTTTTATAAAAGTTGTAATTTTTAGAAATTTATTAAAAACTGGTTATTTAAATGTAAATGTAAATGTAAATATAAATATTACAAATAAAAATTATGTTTTGAATTTTCATAATAAATTATTTGAAAAGATTATGCAATGTGATATTCTTTTATAAACATTCCAGAAAGTTATCATGTTAATTATTTTTATTTCCATTTCAAAATATTGTGAATTAAAGTTTTTTTTTTTTGGTATCCTTGTCTTCTATTTTCTAAATTTATTAAAATTACCTACATTTAAAATTAAATTATTTAACAAATATAAATATGAATGTGTTATTTATAATAAATGACATGAAAAATTAACAAATTTCCTATGTATATATCTATAATTTTAATTATTTCTAGAGACAAAACTTTAATTAAATTTCTAAAATTAGAATACCTATAAATTTCTAGATTATTCTAGACTCAAATATGAATAATTTTTCACTAAATGTGATTAGATTTACATTAAACAATAAAATAAAGAAACTCTTGAAATTCACTAAAAATAAATTAGAAAAATTGTTATGCCATTTTGTAAATATTTTATAAAAAGTTGTAATTTTTAGAAATTTATTAAAAACTGGTTATTTAAATGTAAATGTAAATATTACAAATAAAAATTATTTTTTGAATTTTCATAATAAATTATTTGAAAAAATTATGCAAATGTAAATGTAAATATAAATATTACAAATAAAAATTATGTTTTGAATTTTCATAATAAATTATTTGAAAAAATTATGCAATGTGATATTCTTTTATAAACACTCTTAATTATTTTTATTTCCATTTCAAAATATTGTGAAACAAAGTATTTCTATTTCCTAAACTTAAATTAAAATTACCTACATTTAAAATTAAATTATCCAACTGCAAATTTAAATATGAATGTGTTATTTATAATAAATAACATGAAAAAATTAACAAATTTCCCACCTATATATCTGTAGTTCCTTCCATTTTTTTTTATGCATTTTGAAAACATTGATAAATTCTTAAAGTGGTTGCACATTCTGAAATATTTTTGAAAAACTTATCTCATGTCCTATAAATTTCTAGATTATTATAGACTCAAATATTATGTTTTAGGTTAGTTTGATATATATATCTAATGAAATTTCTAGATTATTATAGAATCAAATATTATGTATTAGGTTACTTTGATATATCTATCTATTGACGGGGAAATTCCCTGTGTGAACTGGAAACAGATTTTCTTGTGTGAACTGGAAACAGATTTTCTTGTGTGAACTGGAAACATATTAGAATTAGTTTTTGTTTGGCATAGTAACTTTGGAGAGTTCCAATTAGAATCACTTTTTCTAGATTATTATAGAATCAAATATTATGTATTAAGTTACTTTGATATATCTATCTATTGATAGGGAAATTCCTTGTGTGAACTGGAAACAGATTTTAGAATTAGTTTTTGTTTGGCATAGTAACTTTGGAGAGTTCCAATTAGAATCACTTTTTGTTTGGCATAGTAACCTTTAGAAGCACTTTTTCTTTGGAATAATAGGGAACTGGAAACAAAGGGAGGGAAAGGGAGGGAATTTGATCATGAGTTCAAATTAGAATCACTCACTTTTTGTTTGGCATAATAACCTTGGACTCATTATTACTTATTGGGTAAAGAATCATTTTACAACCTGTATTTTTGTTTACTATTAACAATATTTTTGGTTCTCTTGATTCTATTTTTACAATTATTGATTGGGAATTAGGGAGATTTATTATTAAATCAAATAAAAAAATTGATTGAATATTTGCTTAAATGTAAGCAGAGCATAAGATGATGATTGCATTGCATACTAGTCAAAATAATGATGTTACCTTCAACCATATGAAAATGAAATAATAATCAATTAATTTTAAATTGAAATAGAGCCTTTACCATATCAGAAAGGGATCATTGTATTAATCACCATGACCAGACCTTCATTTAAAAAATATTATTGTCAAATAAAGCCTTTACCATATCAAAAAGGGATCATTAATTTACCAAATATTGTGCAGAAAAATACATATATCACATAGACAAGGGGATCATTGTATTAATCACTCGTATTAATCGACCTTCATTTACAAAATATTGTGAAATAGAACCTTTAACGGAGGAATCCAATCTTACCATCTTCTCCCCTCTCCCTTTCTCCTATTTTTTTCTCTATGGAAGAACTTTATATTTTTATATTTATAGTACAATTAAAAAAGGGATTGGCATTTTCTTGGCAGTGTGGATGTCCAAGGTTTTGAAAATCCCAGGTTCTTCCATGTTTCATAATTTGTCTTTCCTTCAACTATTAATATTTTAGTATTTGTATGTCATTCTTCATCCCTATGGGTATAGCAATAGAGTTTTGTTACCTCTCTAGTAGGAATTATGATGAACGTTTCAATTGATTCTTCATTTGTTGCTTGGATTTGTTCAGTCTCCGCAACTATTGTAGCTCATACATTAGATATTTTGTAAATTATTAGTCTAGTGGAGGACAATATAGATAGGAATTCCAAAGTCCAGAGTTCCCATTCTCTTATCAACTCAGTGGCCACATCCCACATCCTTCTCTCCAATTCAATGACTCCAATCACCATTTCTTTCCTTTCTTCATGTTATGATTTCCAAACTCGAATCATAAACTAGTCCCTCCTTTTCTATTCCTTTCTTAACCTTGGAAATTAATATGAAGCATCCACATACCCATTTTTCCATTTAAGAATTTGATCGAGCACTATGCTAGCTCTATCATCTAACTAGGATTCAACATTTATATTGTGGGTTACATGGTCCATGTATATGAAGCAATCATAATATCTGCAATGACGATTATATGAGTGCTATGTTTTTTGCACTTTAGGAAGAAGTTTTTTTAATACATTTATGTATTTAAGTGCATTTTTATTTTAGAATTCTTGCATTCTTTACTTTTTGTGGTATTGTTTGGCTTTGTGTTTAGTGCTTTTGTATTTAGTAGACTCTGTATTCAACATATTCTTCTTTGCCTCTTCTCATTCACATTTCCACATTATAATGGCTTCTCTTTTATATCTCAAGAAGATATTGATTGTCCATAATGGCATTCACTTGATGCCTCTTTTTGCAGGTTTTCTTAAAAATTACTGATGGTCATGCTCCTTTAAATACATATATTACTCTTTTGTTAATTATGAAGCCCATATATATAAAAAAAAAATTGACATTATAGCTTGCTTAATGATGATTTCTTGGCTACTGCAAATGTTTCATGTCCCTCCATTGAGTTATTAGTTTATGCCTGCCTCTAAATTTATGCTAAAGACTAAGAGTATTATCATTGTAGGTTGGGCTTTTCTCACTTAATCTAGGAATATGTACCCATTTGACTTAACCTGAGATTATAGGACCTAAAATGACATAATTGAAGCTGAAAGGATGTGGTTTTATGTCTCAAGAAGATTTTAATTGTGCACAACTGCACTCGCTTGATGCCTCCCTTGATGCCTCTTTTTGCAGGTTTTCTTAAAAATTCTTTATGGTCATGATCCTTTAACTATATATATTAGTATTATATCTATGATTAAGAATTTATTTATAAATTTTAGTGAAATTGTAGCTTTCTTAATGATGATTTCTTCCTTGTTTCAACTGATGTGTATCCTTCAATTGACTTGTCGAAATTCATGTCGTGCACCTCAATTGACCCAGAGGGGTTGTTGGCGGCTCTACACAGACTCCAATTTGGCACTTTGAGATTTTTCTTACACATTCTTTACAAATTTATAGCCAAACATTAATTATTGTCCCCAATAAATGGTTTCTTCAGAGAATTAAAGTCAACATTGCTATATTTTTTGTATACATTCTTGGCAGTTTCCCAACCTAACATTGAGTACCTTTTTTCACAAAATTTATATTCATAAGGTTTTGAGCCTTCAAGCTTGAAAATATCTTGAGAATTCAACATTGATTCCACTCCATAGGATAAGGGCACCTTCGAACCTCTGTGAGTTGGATTTATAATATGCAATTCTTAGTCGAAAAGGAAAGCTCAAAGAGAAAAGACAAAGTGTCTTGCTTTGTATTGATCCAAATGTCAGAGCTAACTCTGAACTCGTTGGAATAGACAAATTCAAATTCCATTTCAAGTCAAGAAAAATGCTATCGTAATAGAAGTGATTAGCACATACTGAATGCAAGAGGAGAGTAAGAGATCAAAATGATTCAAATATCTTCCTTTGCCCCCCTTGTTTAAGACCTATGCTTCAGCTCGAGGGAAGGAAATGAACTGAAAGATGAGCTTCGTTCTCATTCTCTTGTCTTTGGCTAGGAGAATATTTTGTTTTCATATATACATGTTTAAATCATGGTTAATTTCATCTAACCATGTCATGATCATTGTTTCGAGAATATTTTGTTTTCATATATGCATGTTTAAATCATTGTTAATTTCATCTTACTATGTCATGATCATTGTTTCATATCTTGAGCTCATTAATAAATCCCGAGTTGTACTAAACCAATGTTTTCTTTAATAGTCTAATCAAGATAGATGATCTTTGAAATAAAAACCATAGACTTTGTGAAGAAAGAAGCACCCCAAAAAAAACATATAATTTGATAGAAAAATATTAATCTTAAGCCAAGGGTAGCTTTTAATAATTGAAAAAACCAAAGTGTTTCAATACACAAGAAATAACACTGAATAGTACATATTTTTACTATATACTTTCAAACCTTAAAAATAAGGGCAAAAGTCTAGGAAAATTAATCCATTTGGGACTTCCCTTGGATGGCGGTGAGGAAGCAAGTGCTTTCAAAGAAACTAGAGATTTAGTCTTAGGAGTGAAGACTAATGAAGCAATAGGATTTTTTTTAAGGTGATCTCTAATTTGTATCACAATGGCCATCTCATGTAAGTTGGTGGATGAATCACCACACACAATATTTTTTTATCACCTTTCATGAGGATTAACTAATTGTGAAAATATTACACTTGCAATTGCACCTTCTGAACCTACTTCACATAGAACAACACTACCCTTGAATGATATAATAACATGAGACACCTATATAAGCCTACATCAAAGCATGAATTTAGAAATATTAGAATTCTCTTATGATGAAAAATCCTATCTTAAATTTTAATTTTTTCTTAGAAGCGAGTTAAAAAACAAAATTGCATTGATTTTTTACCTATTTCTTCTCTGTTATTCTTTCTTATGCTACAACCTTAAGGCGTTTCCTTTGCAACATATGGTGCAATTAAAAATTGTATTTATTTCTTCTTTAAAAAAAATTGTAATATTTTACAACATAATTGAAAATACAATAATTTTATGGTTTATTTTCTAATAATTTAATAATATACTTTATTGTAATTTTGTTTTCCAATTCCATGTCAATAAACTAAAACCACGTCCGAAATTCAAATCCATTCTAGAACAACATTAGAGCGCTTTGTTGAAAATCTCCCATGCCTCCTTAATGATATTTATATTATTAACCTTTGTAATTGTAATTCAAGATCCAATCCATTCATGCACGCACTTACTCGGCCTTAAGCTACATGATAAGGAGGACAATTAACCAAGTCATTCAACTAATCGAACTAATTCACCTTAGAAGATATATTAGTTGCATGTGTGGTATATTGATTAAACTTTACGTGTTATATAAACGCCATATAGAGTTCATGCAAGGTTATATATAATAAATAATATACTATATAATTCATGTAACCATGCATATTATTCTTCCACACGTGATTCATGGAATAACACATAGTTGTGGGTAGAACCTATGGTAGTTAAGTAGGAATTCAAGATCCAAATGGCTTTAGACCAGTCCCAAGAAATGCAGGCTTTCACAAACACTTACCTTTCAGACCGTGTAGAACCCGAGGGTGTGGTGACAACCATGGTGTCATTATATTTTCCTATAACGATACGAGATATATGGTTTATGAATTGAGCTTATTGACATTGTTCATTAATTTGTATGGTATATTTTTTAATTAAATTTCATAGTTGTATATATTTTATTATTCTATATATTCTCAAGGTTACAACAAAGAAATTCTGACACAATTAATTAGCTTAATTATTATTTAAAAATATAAATTTAATCCAGATAATATGAAATTAGTTTATGTGAAAAACTGAACCATTATTGAATGTACTTGAGTTAAATGTTGAATATGATTAATAATAAATATAATTTAATTGTTTGCCAAACTACTCAATTCGTTCAACCCAAAATCTCCCTATTGCAATGAAAATCTATATTAGATTGGGAGGGATGAATTAAAAGAAATGTTGTTCTTAGAATCCTAAATATAGATATAATATTAGAACTCCACCTCAACACTCACATAAAACTCTAGTTGGTGGGTCCATATTGTAGAAATAATAGTGCATGTATGGTTCTCTATATTAACAATAGATATAATTATGTCATTTACAATACATGAACAATTTCACAATAATATAATTAGCACTTGGTCATTTTAATAAATGACCCGACGGAATGCCGAAGGAGACGATGCAAAAGCAGCACGGGCTTGGTCATTTTGGTCTTAAAATGAATTATAAATCTTGAACATGTATTATTAACATTTTAGTCTTAAAATTTGTAACTCATTTAAGAAAATTTCACATTAAAAATATTTAAAGCAATATTTCAATTTGTAATTCATTTTAAGACAATTTCACATTAAAAATATTTAAAACAATATTTCATTTTTTTAATTTATTTTAAACAATTTCACATTAAAAAATTTTAAAACAATATTTCATTTTTTAATTAATTTTAAAACAATTTCACATATATATATATATAACAATATTTCATTGTTAAAATTTTGAGAAAAAAGAATACACTAAGTAAAACATTTCCTCAAAAACGCAATGGAACAATTCAATGCTATGTTTTCTCAGTCACCTTTGTTTTGTATTGTCTGTCTCTTTTTCCCAACTTCTTATCGATGCCTACAAAGTTCTCCACATTAGTATTGCATACAAGAGTTTCAAAACTGAGCTGGGGTCACTTCAAAATATGATGTGGGTGCAGGATGAATTTGCCTATTCATTGATTTGAACAATTGTATATATTGTGTCTGGGTTGTCTGATACCATGTTGCATGAACTAATTTATTACAGTTTGTCCTTCATAGCAATATAAGAAATAGCAGCACCCATTAAATTGGTTTCTAATCTTAGATCTCGCAATTTTAAGTTGCTTTCAACGTTAATAAATTAGTTTGTATGCTAGTTCTGCAATCATTTTTCCAATTTTTATTTTATGATGCTAGTAAATAGAGAAGAAAAGCATATGTTCGGCGGGGGGCTCTTATGGCAGTGTTGTCATACCTAGACTCTTTCTCCACTGGTGTTCAGGTGGTTTATCGTAATTGAAAAATAATTATATCAACAAATCGACAATTTTTATCCAAAAATGTACCTGAAGCTTTAAACATTCAATGCTCTTTGAAACTCCATTCAACATTCTAAAGGAACCATCTTTAAAGAGTAATTTATTTCAACATTAAATTTTATAGGTTCTTTTATCCATGAAATGACTATTGAAATGCACTAGAGGGTATTTTTCTTTAACATAAATGGTTATAAATTTGTTTTAGAAATTAGAATAATGCTCTTGCCAAGCCGTCCAGTAAGATGATACAAGGCAATATTAAGTCTGAAATGAAAATTGTTGAACAGATTATCAAAATGTTGAGACTACCATCTACAATAGCTGCTAGGTTAAAGGTTCCAAATCTGTCACTTTCTACTCGATAAGTGTTCAGCCGTATAAACTGTCCTAGCAAAATAACAACTTTACAAAACATTACATGTTTCAAAAACTAGCAGTGAACAAGCTCACCGTGGGCTTTCAAACCGTTACCGGATTTAGTTGACTGAATGACAGGAGATTGTTTTGTACCTTGAGCTGACCGCTGCTCCACAGTAGCATCCTCCTTATCCATCAGGGTGGTTTGCTCCATATGAAGCAACTGAAGGGAAGGGTGAGCCTATGATGGTTTCCTCCAATTGACAATCTCTCTTTCTATCTACTCAAACATGGCTTGCAACATATCCATTCTTTCAATTAGCTCTCCAATCTTTAAATGAGTCTATCTGAAAGTTGATTACAATAACTTTCCTTTGCATTGCCTTTGAGCTTTCAATGTACTTGTCTCCTAGTCTTCCATTCAGCCTCCCACTTTCCGGAATACAAAGAAAAGCAATTTTGTGCCTCTTCTACATTTCTCACGTTACTGGATGCCTCTATGTAGCTTTGAGGACTCACAAACAATACTTCGATCTGAATGGCCATGTGGATTTTCCATGTTCCCACAAATCAAGCCTAAATCTATGTGTTGGTTTGGGGCTTGATGATCGAGACTATATGTGGGCTCAGAGGAAATCAAACAGACAAGTAATCTTCAAGCGAATGGATGGTAACTTCAAACAATTTCCAGGCATGTTGACTGTTAATACCATACGTTAATTGTTGCCCCATTCTTTAAAGGCCCATAATTAACACAGTACCTGCTGATAGAAATACTTGTGACTCGTTCACGTTGCGTATGCATCCAAACTTAATTTTCAAGTGTGTTGTGTGCTTCATAGAAGATGGTGCAATATTGAAACAACCCCCACCGCCTCCTCATCCCCTTCCCCCACCCTCCCATTCTTTAAAGGCCCTTAAATAGCACCTAACCAGTTAATCATGCTTTCACTTCCACTATTATGCATTTATGTAACCATCAAATTGCACCCATTATATATATAGTCAATGGTTAAACATTGCCATATCAAGAGCTATCATTATATCTTAAAAACATAACAACTATCCGATATGTTTACTGGTATCCAGCATCACAGAGAATGAACAATAGAAAAATACATCATCACCATACAACATAAAAATAACAGAATTTTTAAAGGGGACTCATTCAATTTATGTCCAAGATAACCCAGTATATCATTCATAATCGTTCTTCAGTCATGACATTGTAATATCCCAAAGGGATTTCTGTCCTTAAGGTTTCTATGTTGGCTAGGGTTTCTAAGAAATCAGATTATTCACAGCAGCGTACATTTTTCTATTTATCAAACAATAAGCATACATCTATATAATGCATGAATATAAAAGATCTTCACAGCAAGATAATTGTTCACAAGTCACACTGAATTTAGGGCTGACTGTCCAATGAACCATTAATCCACCAGTGAAATTCTGTTTCTACTGACAGTGTTAATAGATCAAGAGTATATTGTATCCCACCTATTCAATTCTCTGAACAGACCACTGATTTTCCACTAAAAAATTGTACACACTACAAAAGTTTGCTTTTGCATGGACTATCCAAAACTGCTTTGCTGATTCCAAGCTCTTTTGGTGGGGTCTCCTTTTATTGTTGCACAGCCTTGACCAGGATACCCTGGTATGCACCTGCAGCACCGGGCCATTCAGACACGACCAATGCAGGCACAGGATGGATTGCACTAGATTCAGGGACCCCCATTGTGCATTTGGAATATCGGCACCCCACTGATCTCCTGGAAGGACGAGAGAAGGCGCTACATATTCAGCGATATATTCAGCAACAGGGGCATCTGTCACATCAAAGCAGTGAATTCAAAATCACATATTTTTCCTTTTCTTATACATATATTTGACCCATAAAATGGATTAGCTTTCAATCTTTGTTTGCATTCTCATCCTCTCCTCTGTCACCTTCAATAAACCCAAATGACTTCAACCTCTCTCTAACATGGATGGTTTAACTTTTATATTCTCTGTAACTCAAGTAATTAAGATAACCTGAACATTTGGACAAGCTGGAAAAACCATATGATCAGCCCTTCTAATGGCTCAGAATCAAACATAAGAAACATGTTATTTCTGATTCAAAGAATGCCCTCAAACACCATATTATATTAACTTCATAAATAATATGAAATGTACAACAGTAAGACAAGAATAAATGTTGATTCCTTGTAAACAAAGATTTAAATGTTTCTGCTCCCAAACTTGTAATGTTAATATCATATATTCTTTTTAAAGGTTGAATGAAATATAGAAAAGTTAGATTAAGATTTATGAAAAAGTTGAGATCTCTAGATTTATTAACTTCACAATCTATATGAAATGTACAACAGTAAGACAAGGATAAATGTTGATTCCTTGTAAACAAAGATTCAAATGTTTTTGCTCTAAAACTTGCTTGTAATGTTAATATCATATATTATTTTTAAAGGTTGAATGAAATATAGAAAAATTGGAGTAAGATTTATGAAAAAGTTGAGATCTTTAGATTTAATAGTTATAAAAAGAATTGATATTTTAATGTTGTTATTATGTTTTTTAAAATAAAATTCAAAATAATAATAACAATGCAATTTTAAAATTACAATCTCTTGAATATACCTATGTGATATAAAAATATACATTAAAATCCAAATTTCTAAATTCAAAATATTGTGTTAGGAAGTTTTAAGCATATAATTTATTTTAAATTGTTGGGTACATATAATTCTTACTTTTCCCAATACAACCAAGATTCTACTCTGCCTGAATAAATTGAACTTTAATTTAAAGAAAAATAAAAGTAAATGAAAAAACTTTAAATGAACATTTCAGAATATCACAAAGTTTTAAACCTTAATTCTAAAGAAAATCCAACATTTTATGATATCCCAAAGAAATAAATAAAGAAAATCATCTTAACAGGACCATGATTGTGATTATTTTCTCTGAAAGTTATTCCCTGCGAAAATGATGGCCTGATTAAGACACATTCGTCAAATGTACTGGACAGATCTAAAATGCTTGGAATATAGTCATCACCAATATACAAAGGAACTCAATTCGAAAATGGTAAAAGATGCAAATAAAATGTGTTCACAAGAGCAGACCAATGATAATCCAAATATGGAAAATTGCAGTCACCAGACAAAAACATCGGTGACATCCAAACGTTTTTATACTCAAAAAAATCCTGGAAGATGATTGGTTCAATGAGCCAGTTAGAAAAGAATTCAATTTCCACAAATGTGAATGATACTTCTTTATTAAGAATCATCATCAGACAAGATATCATAAATGAGAACAATTTTTTACTTTATGTAGCTTTGTCATGAGAATTATGTTTCACTTCAAATGGAGAACTCTATTCTCAACCTGGATTTGGATTACAAGAGGTTGCAATATACTCAGAGACTATGCAAGCATATTTAATTTGACCATAAGTTCAAAGGGAGGAAGCACTGGCAATGATTTGACCATGGCCTCACTCAAAAGCATACAACTTAAAAGCTTGCTACCAGTGAGCAGCAGTTTTTTCTGTGTCCAGAGTTCATCTTAGGGCTTCTTTCAACAGAATAGCTTTCTTCACTAAATCACATTCATCACCATTTTCAGAACTTTTAAAACAGTAGGAAGATAAGATTTACAATATATCTTCAAGGTAGGAAAAATAGGGATTTTATTTCATTTGAAGAGAATTAATTGCATCTCAAATTTACCAGTGAGCAGAACTTACATCAATAAAGACTCAAGGAATGCGAATGGAAAAAATCAAAACCTATTACTGTACAAAATAACTTCCACACCCACAAAATTTCATTTGCATCCATGATTCCTTGGCCCAGCATTCTCAAAAATTCATAGCCATAGATATATATATTCATATAGATCAAAGTCCAGACAAATTGATATGATACATCAAACATAGGCACTTATTGAGGGAGAAAGACGAAACAGCAGGCCTTCTTCCGGGAAAGTCTGCAAAAGCGAAAATCACAGGCCATGCCGTCTTCTTTTAGACACAGATCCAGATAATAATAATAATATAAAAATAAAAAAAAACAGAGACCATGTGGACCGACTTGCCAGGGCCTGCTATTTAATGCTCAAATAACTGTAATTCACCAAAACCAAAAATGAAAACAGATCAATGGTGAGATTCCCAACACTTAGGGCAGGAAGACTCAGAGCTAAGAGTTGGAGCCTCTGGGAGACTACAGCGGAAACAGGGGCAACAGCTCCGGATCCCTTTCCCTTGGCGTTTGAAGAGGAGAGGGATGCAAATAGAATCCCTTCTTCGCAATGGCCCTCTCCTCCTGTGAAATCGAAGATTCATCGCACGACGTCGAATTAGAGGGGCAATCAAAGGGGTCGGAGCCGAGAGGCGTCACTGGGCTGAGCACGAGTGATGGAAGATAGAGCATGCTAGGCGACAGGATTTCAGGTGGTGGCACCACCCTAGGAGATATCCTTCCATTCAAATTGAGGCGGAGAGGATTGATCCCCAAACCTATCTGCAGATTTCTCAAATTCTGACGCTTTTCGTGCAGCTTGAAGGCGGGTTTTCGAGGACTCACTTCGATTCTGGGCTTGACAGGTTGCGCCTGCCCTAGTGGGGGTGCGGGAGCAGGGGCGGGGACCGGGGGCAGAGTCAGAGTCGGCCTAGCCTCGGGCTCGGTGGCCGGCACAGGCGGGTGGGGGTCGTAGCGAGCAGGCATGGTAATTGGGAGTTTCTTTTCCTGGGCATCATCAGAGGCGCTGGTGAGCCTCTGGACGACCTAATTGAAAGTAGAAGCCCTAGAGGTTGTAATTTTCTTACTCCGGTGATTCTTTCCATAGTGGATACGTGGAAGAAGGAAGAAATTCAAACAAAATTATTAATCCAGATTCAGACCTGAAACCAATTCAGAGGTTTAATAAGTCGAAAATTCAAATGCAGAAATTATACCCAAAAAAGATGAAATTCTGAAACATTAAAATGCAAATGGGAAAATTAAAGTAAACGAAATACCTCTCTTGGGGTTTGTATAATGTTGTTGCACACGATGGAAATAACTCAGAACAATAATATTCATTCACGCCATGAGGGTAATCTATGTTACAGAGCAAAACCCTGTGGAATGTCTGTATAATGTTGTTGCACATGAGGGAAATAACTCAGAACAGTAATATTCGTTCACGCCATGAGGTTAATCTATGTTGCAGAGAAAAACCCTCTGATTCCACAGAATTTCCTCCAAAAATTGCAGCATGTATCTCCTCTGTACAGGGAAGTTCCAAATCGAAAATTACGGACAAATGAACCGAGAAAACCCCATGTCTAATTCCATGGCAGACATAGGCCGGGATCTGGAGATCAATTCCAACACTGCTTCGGTACCCGAGCTCCAGAAATCACTTCTCTCGAACAGCATCCCAGACACACCCGAATCCGACCAGGCCGAGTTTGATCCCATGGTCGCACGCCTGCAAACCGTTCTGGTGATGCTGGGACTCGATCATTCAGCCGTGCTCAATACGTTGTTGGCTTGGCTTGTCTTCGTGGTGCTGGGAGCAGTGGTGCATGCAGTCACCCTATGGGCAACCAACTGCACCGACTGTCATAAAGTTGAGGTGATTAAGTTTGAAGTGATGATACAGATCTCTGAATCCGGTTTAGCTGCAGTTTCTATGTTGTGCATGGAAGGGGGACGACGCGACACAGCACGGACACGGAGGAGGACGCGGAGGAGCTGACGCACACGGGAAGCAGCTGAGAGCAGGAGGGTGGCAGCAACCGCCAAGTGTCATATTTTGAGAGGCTGGAAGGGCGATAGGTGGAGCACTGAGATTGGCTGGGAGCACTGTTCATCCCAGCAAAGCTCATAGTAGGAACACCTTCGGCGTAATTATATATAAAGTAAATAAATTATAAATATTATGCAAAGTTAAAAGTATATTTTTGTCTTATTATTTTTTATATCTCTATTTATAATTAGTATTATTTTTTTTAAGTAATTTTTTAGAAATTATGTTGTACATTTACAACTGGTTAAGAAGTTTTAACCAAAATCACAAGACACAAACTTATTCTATTATTTTACAGATATTATTTCAAAAAAAAAAAAAAATCAAACATGCACGAAGAAATAACGCACATGTAACAAATGTTTTTATCTGGAGAAAGAAAACTACTGAAAACCCCAATGCCTCTTGCATTAATGAGATGAAATAAATATGGATTACAATTGATTTGCTCAATTGAGCTCACCCTGCAAATGCACAACCTATCTCACTGCTCACTAAAGGCCTCTAACCCAGACTTAGTCAATCTTTTCCTTAGCTTGAGCTCTTATTTCATTATGCTTTTCCTTGAGGAATTGGGCCCCTATTATTTAGTAAATTCCTTTAATTGATTACGCAATTCCTTTAGGTTGATCATCTGACAGCATGCAACACCTGTACACTCAAAACTAGTCTACAACTGATGTTACATTGCCTTGGAATCTGCATCTCAATTGGGTAACTTGAATTATCTGCATGCACCAACGATTTTGGGTTGATTAATGAATTAACTAAATTTTCACTGAGTTTGATTGAATTTCCACTGCACAAATTGACCCTCCACTAGTTCTTCCAACAATTAGAACTAGTTTAACTGAAAACAACCTTAGATAACTGACTTGATTGCTACAAATTAGCAATCACACATGCTAAATTGAACTCTAACTCCTCCAACTCAATTTACTAATTAAAATGGGTGACACAAGCCATGTCACTCAAGGTAACATCATCCAAGTTGTTTGTTGTTGTGGAAGTTCAAATTTTCACAATTTAATCAAGGCAAAATCAAATTGAGAATTTCTTGCTGCAATTTTCAACACTCCTTCTCAACAAGAAAAGGATTATCAACCACCCCTATCATGCCATTTGTTTGTTTCTTGCTTGAGAAAGACGACCAATACATAGTTGGTTTCTTCTCTCAAAACGAACACTGCCTAGTGAGTGCTTGCCTTACCTAATGAACTTACTTGAGGACTTACCTTAGATGTATTAGTACTAGAGAAATCATTTGCTTTGCGGCCTTAGAACAACAGCTGCCTAAGGTCTTTTTACCAGTGGAACTCGAACTTCCCTCTTGAAAATGCCTTTGTCAAAATGTTTGCATCTTGTTCCTCTTTCAGAATGTACTACAAAAACATGATCCGCCTCTGCACACAATCCCGCATATGGTGATACCAGACATCTATATTCTTGGATCAATCATGAAAAATAGGATTTTCAGAGAGCTTGATGCAACTATGATTATCACAGTAGATCGCAGTTGGATCCATCATCTCACCAAATAATCCAACAAATGTCTTTCTCATCAAGATAGCCTCACATGTTGCTTTACTAGCAGCCATTTATTCTACTTTTGCTTAGTTGAGTGCCACAGATCTTCGCTTCCTATTGTACCAAGAAACCATTGCAAACCCGACACTAAAATTTCCACCTAATGTGCTCTTTTGGTCTGATGGACTCCCTACCCAATATGCATCTGTGAAGCCATGCAAATTCACTCCCTATGTCCATCTATACCATAGTCCAAATTGGGTAGTGCCTTTGAGGTACCATAGAACATGCTTAGTTTCCCTCTAAAATAATTTGGTTAGTCAAACCATAGCTTAGCTCAACTAATTGACTTCATAGCACATAACTAGATGTGTGTTCACAAGATACATGAGTGAACCCACCAACTGTCAAAAAACATTAGCATCCACTTCCTCACCTGAAGTGGCATCCTCTTTCCTCTAGTTGGTAACTATAGGAATCTCCATGAGTTTGCATTTGTTCATACAGAACCTCTGAAGTATCTCGTTAGCATACATTCCCTGAGAGACAAACAGTTCCTCATCTTCTTGCCACACTTCCAATCTAAGGAAGTAGTGCATGAGACCCATGTCATTCATTTCAAACTCTCTTGCAAGGTCCTCCTTGTAAGATCTGGTCAGTTTTTCATCACCAATTAAAATTAATTCATTGACATATAAGACAATAATCAATAATTTACCTTCTACCAAAATATGATAGAGGTTTTCATCTGCTTCACTTTTGGTGAAGCCCAAATAGGTGAGATAGCTATCGATCCCGGTGTACAAATCATGAGGTGCTTTCTTGAGACCGTACAACGCTCTTTTGAGTCTGCACACATGAGACTCCTGATCAAAATTCTTTAAGCCTAATGGTTTCTCGATATATACCTCCTCCGTCATAACACGATTGAGGAATGTCATTTTCACATCCATGTGGTGGATCTTCCACCCCATCTGTGCAGACAGAGAAATAATTGATGTGATGGATGAGTACCTTGCTACAAGAGCAAAGGTATCCTCATATTCAATCCCTTCAACCTGAGAGCACCCCTTGGCCACAAATTCGGCCTTGTACTTTTTTATGCTTCTATCTGTTGCATGCTTTACCTTGAAGATCCATATTGAACCAACAACTTATTTATCTACTAGTCTTGAGACCACTTCCCAAACATTGTTTCTTACAATATATTTGTACTCTTCCACCATTTCATAAACCCATACAGGTTACTCTATTGCTTCCTCGAAAGAGGATGGCTCGGTCTCTACAAGATCATTCATCAGAGCCATGTAACAAGTGTTCAGATCTGGTGACCTTCTCTGCTTACGCTGATTTGAAGGAGCACCCACATTATCCCTTGATTCCTACACAAGTATCTCAGATTCCCTGGTCCTTTTCATGCCTTCTCTATATGGTTCTACTTGAGTGGTGGCCTCCATTTTCTGCTCCTCAATTTGTGGTTGCTCCATAACTTCTTGAGGTTCCTCCTTTGGAGCTAAAAGCTCCTCTTCTGGTGGGATCTGAAGCTCCCTCTTAAGAGAGCATCGCATCTCTTCCTCCTCATAAAATTTTGCATCCCTAAAAATAATTTTCATTCTGAGGGATGTCAGGTACTCACGGTAGTTATGGGGAGTTTATCTGTATCCCACAAATACCCCCAACTCTATTGTAGGCTCTAACTTCGTCCTAGCATATTTAGAGACATGGCAGTAGACAAAGGCTTGTTGTGTAGATTAATCCGTCTTGCGGATAAGACCGATCTCTCTAGTACTAAAAGTAACTAGCAACAAACAGCCAATTATACTAATCTCTCTCTAAGCATACAAGATTCATAAAAATGCTATATAGGTGTAAGGCCTACCTTATATCCAGCGCTTGCTTTATCTCGTTGAAGTCCTTCTCGTGCACTTGAAAGAACGTTCCTCGTGAATCTGCAGTCACAAACAAGCAAAAAGATTACACAGCACCTGTATAGACATTATTATAAACCATACTCATCATAATGATCAAGGAATTTATGAAATAAACCATGAATAAACAGTTTAATGAGAGAAATGAGTATATTTGTATTAACTTCAAATAAAGAAAACCTTTACAACCCGTGCCTTGATGTCGTGCAGGTCCTCCTGGGGTCCGAAGCAGGAATCTCTTCTAATTTGACAAGCATTGCACTCTTTCAACCAAAACCAAGAGAGGTAAGTGATTTAACCTCACAGAAAGTCTTAGTTAACTGAGTCTGAATCTCAACAGCATTTAACCTCAAATATCTTAAAGCTTGAACTCCCTTTGAGGCTACCCATGGCCTCTTTTTATAGTGGAAAAGAGGGGGTTTTCTGTTCCAAATATGAAGGGATAGAATCCTCCTTCAAAGGGATTAGCTCCTTACATCAAGGGGTTAGCTCCATCAAGTGAGGGATGCATGAACCTTATCAAAGCGTATCCATTCCCAAAAATTCCCATCTAGAATCTTCTAGAATTTATCTGAAATCAACTTTTTAACTTTACTTTCTCGCCTTTTTGAGTTTTACAGAGGTCCGCACCCATAACACAAAGAACGTGCGGTATGGTTCCGCAGGAAGGCTGAACTTTAGATGCAGGACCACAGGAAATGAATAGAGAAAGTGCGATACCAAAGTTTAGGGGATTTTTAGGAACTTTTCTCTAATTTTGAAGCTTGACATGAGGAACTGATATGTTAGACTTGCAAAGGGAGGAAGTATGAGTAATAATGAGCTCATACTCATAGCAAAATGTCAGGATGACAGTTTTTAGTGTAACAAATTGCCCCCTAAAGTACAAAGTCTGCAATAGATGAAGCTGAAGTCTGTCATATATGAAGAGTGCAGTACTTTATCATTTCAAAGATCATCCTGTGGACACCCCAGTCGGAACCTGTAAAAACATTCAATGCAAAATATATACATATATATGTCATCACTGAGGTAGGCATTCCCATACTCAGATTAAAACTAACTAAAAACTAACTCAAATCGTTCTGATACAGGAATGATTTTGAATACATCATAGTACAGATATATGTAGACACAGTATGGGCGCAGCCATCTGTTTATAAATAGTCTACTGTATAGATGATAACAAAATTCCTCGCAGCCTGGATGGTGGAAACTAGATCCAGGGTCTTGATTTCCGCATCTCGAACTAGTACGATTCTATCCATGTGAATGAATGTATTGAAGTCGAACATGGTAGAAACCACTTGATTACCAGTCAATGATGTGAACTGTTAACAAGTGTGAGAGAAACCACCAGTAATGTCAATGGCTCTCAAAGTACTCAGTACAGTCCATGAAATGTGAATGAATGAGCTCAAGTCGAACATGTCACGGAGTCATTCAAATAATGAGGTCAATGAAAATTATGACTTTGTCGTCGAGAAGTTGAAGCACATCATTGAGGCATGCGAGATTTCAAGGTACGGCAATTTCACAGATCGACTACTAGATAATGTCTTGATGTCGATAGAAAGTACGTAAACCAAGCAAGCCAACACGAAATCATAGATCAAGTTTTGAAAATATATTGTGGGGCGTGTCGAGGATGCATTAAAAATGGATGACGGATATTTTTTAATTGAATGGTTTGTTTGAACTGTCCTCTTGAACACATAACGACACGGCAGATGGCTTGGTGACAATTGACCCAAAGCTAATACCCAAAAACTAGCTGAAGACTTTCAATATGGTTTGATTAACTGTTAGGTAAAGGATTTCCCAACCCAGGTGAAAAAAAGTGTCGTGTTCAAGAGTGGTTAACAGTTTTTCGAATAATCAAAATACAAAAAAAAAGTTCTTTTTTCTCTCTTTCCCCCCACCATTTATGGCAAGTACCTCTTTATTTTTGACAAGCTTGAGGAGGATAAAATTTGCTTGTTTATAAATGTCAACGGATGGTCAACTTAGTTTAAGATTCTTACAACCCTGAAGGTAGTTACATTCTGGTAGGTGAGCAAGGTCCTTTCTTTGGCAGAATTTTAACGAGTCCGGTATAGGAGAAACTCGATGTTTTCATTTTAGGGAGTGAAAAACTTGAAAACTCCATGGGTGTACTTTTTCGTAAATTTAGTCTCTAGAGCCCGAAAAAGGATAAATAATCACGAGAACTCTTTTTGGTAGTAATTAGTCGAGCGTAGGCCTTTTTTTAAGTAAATAGTCCATTTCAATCCGTAAAAGGGGTAAACTTATACTGAAGGGACGATCATTCATTTACTTTAACGAGTTCGAATAATCAAGTACTCGGCAATCTTTTCATATTTAGAGAGTCTGAAAAGGGCTTAAAAGAGAACTCGGAGGTTTCGCTTTTTCAGTAAGTTTTAATGAGTTCGAAAAAGGGATAAAAATGTACTCATGGTTTTCACTTTTTCGTAAGTTTTAACGAGTTCGAAAAGGGGATTAAAATGTACTCCTGTGTTGAAAAACGATCAGTTCTCCTGAAAAATCCAATTTCTGCACAAAAACTTGAAACATTACACATACCTGTTTAAGATAAGTAAAAATGCTTTCAAAAATACCCTTTTTAAAGTGAAAAATAAATAAATTAAAAATTCATGCATTCGAAAAAACTTATAAAAAGGACTTTTTCAATTTCATTTTTACCGTTCAGTTCCAGAGTGAAAAGTAAAAAGCTTTTGGGTAAGAAAGTTCCTGTGAAGATTCTGGAAAATTCGTCCGTTGGAATCGAGAACCATCAGTCCCAGGTAATCCACAACCTCTCAATCTTGTTTTTCATCCATTTCAAATTTGTTTTTAGGCTTTAGTTTGTATTTTTAGGGAAAAAAATGGTTTAAAAAGTTCGCCCGCGGGGTCCGCAGGTGTGACACACGTTACCTGCGGACCCCGACTTTTTTCTATAAAGAAAAAGTCGTTGGTTTCGCACCCGACACACATTACACGTGCGTATCTACGCATTGTTTACAAAGCGTAGGTGCGGTACCCGCGCAGTTGGATTTAAAACATTCATTTCTCATTTGTTTGCCAAAAAATTTCAAATAAGATTTTTCTAACTTGCCTTTTTATGTATTGTAGGATTGACAAGATGCTGATCTGGCGAGAACGTGAGCACGAGGAAGTGGATGAAGCCACAATACTCCATTTTCCCACACAACAGGCATTAAAAGCATGTGGCTTGTACAAATTTTGGGCCATCTCAGGCATGAGGGCACAAGTAGAACTCCTGACATGGTTGGTGAACAGATGGAATGTACAGGACCAGTGCTTCTTTATTGGTGGCCACCGGCTCGAAATTGAGCTGGAGGATATATATTTCTTGACTGGTTTGTCCAATAGGGGCGAACAAGTTTCTTTGTTTGGGACTAGGCCAGGTGGCCAGTCTGTTGCTAGTCTCCAACTAGAATTCTGCAATGACCAGGCAAATCCTCGGGACAAACGGATTGATATAAAACACATCATCTGCCCTGAATTGAAAGTTATTGCTTTTACTGTTACCAAACTGTGTGGGAGTGTTGCGCTTCATGTAGCTACTGGTTCCCAAATGCGTATTGCCGTGGACTGTTTTCGCGGCACCATCTTTAACTGGTGTGAAGCTGTGTTGGCTAATGTAAAAGGCCAACTAACCAGATCAAAAAATGGTAAACTGAATAACTTTGGATACGGATCCATTGTTGTTTCTTTTGCTTTGGAGAGGATCCCCATGTTAGCTCCACAGAGTATTGATGTTGATGCCGGTCGACTTCGAGAACTGAGAATGGTTCGTTGGTCCGCATTGATGGCTCGTCATGCTATTGAGGGTACTGAGATTGTGCGATTTCCTTCTTCATATTTTCGTTGGCTGGATCGCCAACTTTTTGTGATAGAGGATTTTCCATACGCCGGGATAGATTTCCGCAGCGACCGAGAGATGGTTCTCCCAACAGGGGAACAGTGGGATGACTCAGGTAAAATCATTTTCAACGTTTGCTAAGTTCTAATTTTTTTTTTTTTTTATCGTCTTAAAAACTAATAATCAAAAGTTTTTTGAATACAGACGTGGGTCCACAATTACCAGCCCATCTCCAACCTTACGAGAGAAGACAACCAGTTGCAGCCGTACCAGCCCCAGCAGGCCAATCAGCGGAGATTTTGACTGATTTAGAGCATCATCTAGAGCGTTTGACTCTAGATATTCCAGAGATGAGCATAGATGAGATTCCTCTCAGGTTGCAGAGATATGTGATTGGAGTTCCAGGACCTTTTAGGAGGTTCCTATGCAGGGTAGCTCGGGCAGTGGTTTCTTATCGTGATCACCATCAGTGATGGGATGATCGTGTAGACTCATATTTTTGACTTTTGTATTATCATTTTTGCCGATCATAAGGTGTTTCCAACCTATGATCGAAGACGATGTATATTTTTTGAACACACTCCTATACTATGATATATCACTATTTTGACGGCTATCTGTGTACATATGTGAATGTTGTTTTTTTTACTGCTTTTAATTATTGCAAATGTCTATTTATCATACTAGAAGCAATTGAATCTGCTAATGTATTTAAATGTCTTGGAATATGCTGATATTCAATGTAATCAAACTCACGTTCCAAGAGACGAACTCTCAAAAATAATCGTAATAACACCGGATTTCTAATGGTATAAACCCTGTTAAGCTGTAATACAACAAGTTTAGAATCCAACCTTACAATCAAACTCCGAATTCCAAATGATATGGATTCAGACAATAACTCAATCACTGCACTATACTCGGCAATGTTATTTTTTGTTTGACCAAGACTTACCCCATGCATGGATACTAACTCGTCAGAGGGTGAATAGATAACCCAAGCTGCGGAAGAAATGTTCCGTGTACTACGACAAGCACCATCAGCAAAACCAATGTAGGTTTGAAGAGACGTCGACATCTGCAATATCAAGAGTAAAACTCAGATAAGCAAGAATAGTGACAAAAACACACTTCTAAACTAGGCACACCTTTCTAATCTAAAACACACTAGCAATAAAGAAATCTAAACTAACAAAAATCTCCACACCTCATTTAAGCATAATATCGCTTTAGATAAAGCCCATTTCTGGGTTTATCCAAAGGGACACCGTCAAAATATATCAACTCATAGGCCCCTTTTGCTAACTTTCGTTTAACAATATAAGGACCATGCCACATAGGCACGAATTTCCCAGCTCCTAGCTTGTCGTTAGCTTGATCATAAAGTAAAACTAGGTCTCCTTCTGAAAAATTTCGAGGGGTCACACTTCTATCATACTAAGATTTTATCCTTTTAACATGAGCCTCGTTTGCTATTACAACATTTCGTCGATTCTCATCTAATTGGGCTAAGTACAAGAAACGTTTCTCCTCTTCAAACGTAGCTGGAAGTAATTCTACGACTAATTTTAGTGACGGTATTTTGCATTCAATCGGCAACACAGCTTCCAAACCGTAAACCGGTTGAAAAGGAGTGAAACCCGTTGATGTTTTGACTGAGGTTCGATGTGCCCAAAGCACTGAAAATAACATGGAATGCCAATTCGTCTTGTGAATACCAATGATTCGTTTGATCATGGTGACTAAAACTTTGTTAATGGCTTCAACCAGACCATTGGCTTGCGGATAATACGGAGTGGAACTATCGTGGCGCAGGCCAAGTTGGTCTGTCAGTTCGGTCATCATGACATTCCGAAAGTGACTTCCATGGTCCGTAATAATAGCTTGGGGAACACCGAACCTAGCAATTATGTGATTAAATACGAATGTTGCAACAGTCTTGCCGTCAGCTGAAAATGTAGGCATCGCCTCAGCCCATTTGTAAAATAATCTACTGCTAAGATAATATAGGCATGCCCCCCAGCCGAGTGAGGGTTACATGTAATAAAATCGATACCCCATTTCGCGAAAGGACCAACAGCAATTATAGGGTGAAGAGGAGCGGGTGGCGCGCGCATTTTCCGATCAAAAATTTGACAGTTGTGGCATTTTCGAACCGCATAAATGCAATCTTTGAACAACGTTGGCCAAAAATAACCTGCACGCAATATCTTTTGGGTTGTGGCATACCCAGACATATGACCGCCACATGCTCCAGAATGACAGTCATTTAAAACCTTTTCAGCTTCTTCATGAGTTAGACAACGTCGGAAAACAGAATCCGCTCCACGTCGATAAAGTGTATTACCAATGATATTATATTGTTGGGATTGGAAGCGTATTTTTCGTCGCTGAGTTCATGAGATGTCAGGTCGAAAAGATTGGGTTTGGAGATAAACAATAATATCCCCATACCATGGATCAAGTGTACTGATAAGAAACAAAGATTCATCCGCGATGGACTCTTCTGCCACTGTTTCAGTATCAGTAGAGGGGAAATCGCACATGAGTTCCGCAAATACCAAAGATTTCTTTGCCTTGGATTTTTCAAATTCCAAGTCAAATTCCTGCAGGATAACTATCCATTTGGAATGTTTGCCCCCTAGAAATTGTTTAGTCAAAATATACATCATAGGGTTGCAATTAGAAATTACTGTGGTTTTACGTAACAAGATGTAATGTCTAAAACGTTAGACATCTTGAACAGCTACCAAGGCCAATTTCTCCACATGTGTGTATTTAATTTCAGTGGGATGCAAATTCCGACTAAGATAATAAATCACATGTTCATTGTGAGATTCATCTTCCTGAACTAATACCATCCCAATGGTGGAATGAGAAGCAGCGAGATACAAAATGTAATCTTGGTTGTAGTTGGGAGGATGCAATAACAGTGCATGGGTCAACGCGTGTTTAAGTGCATCAAAAGATCGATCAGCGATCTCGTCCCAAAAGAACGGAATGTCCTGTTTCAACAACCGGGTAAAACCCTTT
Organism: Pinus albicaulis; assembly: GCA_034641835.2. NCBI lineage: Eukaryota > Viridiplantae > Streptophyta > Pinopsida > Pinales > Pinaceae > Pinus > Pinus albicaulis. The sequence goes on along the minus strand of JAXQQM020066669.1, from coordinate 8,645 downwards.
GCAAGCTCGGCATAGTTCGGAATAAACCTACGTAAAAAGTTTGCTTTCCCCTGCAAACTTTGGAGTTGGCGTAATGTCGAAGGAGGAGGCAATTTAACAATAGCTTCGACCTTCGATGGATCGACACGAATGCCTGATTTCGAGACAACAAATCCCAGTAATCGACCTGATTCTACGCAGAAAACACATTTATGCGGATTCAGCCTTATCCGATAATGCCTACATCTCATAAAAATTTCTCGTAAATGAGTGAGATGGTCGGCCCTACGTAATGAATGAGCAGGTAAATCATCAAGATATGGCTGGAAAATGTGCTTAATGTCATGAAATGAATAAGACATAGCCCGTTGAAAATTTGCTCCAGCGTTCTTTAATCCAAAAGGTAGTTTACAATAAGCAAACGTTCCCCATGGACAAATAAAAGTTGTTTTGGGTTGATTTGCAGGGAGTATATTTATTTGATTGTAGCCGGAAAAGCCATCCATGAAGGAAAACAATTCACTGCCAGCACAATCATCGATTATTTGATCGATATAGGGAGTTGGATAATTATCTTTTGGACACGCTCGATTAATATCCCTATAATCGATGCATACTCTTATCATTCTTTGTTTTTTAGTTACAGGAACAATATTCGATACCCAATCCATTAAGGGAATTGGATAAATGAATCCTGCTCGAAGTAATTTTTCAACTTCTGTTTTTATAGCAGCAGCTTTTCTAGGATGAATTTGACGTAATCGTTGACGAACAGGTTTAGCATCCGGGTAAGTCTTAATTTCATGAACAACGATCGATGGATCAATTCTTGGCATTTCTTCATAAGACCAGGCAAACACGTCACAGAATTCTTGAAATAGGGCTTTATATGTTTGAATTTCTTCATTTGTACAACAAGCACCTATATGAATGTTTTCAATTATTCCAGGTTTTACTGAAATGTCAATTAGAACCATTCTAGATATATTTTCCAAATTTAACTCAGAATCAGGATTTTACAATGGATTTTGAGGTTCCTTGGCATATTCAGCAGTAAAAATTGAAGCGAAATCATCTTAAAAATGATCTAATCCAGGTAAAAATGAAGACCGGTGATGTAGATCTTCCCATGGTAAATCATCAACAGACAAAAACTCACGAATTTGCTCATCTGTATGAACAAGTTCAGGAAATGTCGTTATAACTGAACTAGATATAGAAAGTGATTCCTCTAGGATCCCATTCATTGGATCAACTTCGGTTGAAGAGGGGTTGGAAAATGACTGTACAGCCTGGTACGCAATTTCAAATGGACTCAAAGGCATCATGCCATCAAATGAATCTATCTCGGATTCGGAAGGTACGATCCAAGGATCATCAAACATAATAGTGTCTGATGAAATCATATGAATATTTGCAGTAGAAGGCGATACGTTAGGAGGAGGAAAGGAAAAAGTTCCTAGTAAACCAGAATCTTTAATCAAACCCACTCCAACATCCTTATAAGGGATAATCGTTTTGCCAACATGCTGGATTGTTTCTGTAGACGTTGGGTCGGACGAAAAATAAGTTAACTGATCTATTGTCACGATCTTTCCTTGATATGGAAATTTTATAAGTCGAAAGACCGAAGAGACAACATCAGTCATAGCATAAGACCAATTATGACCCAGAAGAAGGTTGTAATCTAGAGGGGCATCAACCACTTCCACATCTAGATTAACGATTTTACCTTCAACCCCTATGGGTAAATCCTGCAAAATACCAAAAGGTTGAAAACCTCGACCATCAAAAACCTTAAGAATCATCGGAGATTGGTTAAGTGTAGGAGATCCAAGTGATTTCCAACACTGAATCGACATAATACACGTTGAAGCTCCCTCATCAATCACAGTCCGAAAAATAGGTCTGTTTTTTACTAACACTGGAATCTGGAAAGCCATTTGATGAGGAAGGCATGGTGTACTATTTTCTAAATCAAAGATTATAAGGTTAGAATCCTGAACATCGACAACTCCAATAGCAGACAATAATAATTTACGTTGTGCTGGACACGATTGCAGCACTTCCAAAGCCGACATTGCTGAAGGAGAAACAGCTAAGTCTTCAACAATGTTGTAATTCTGAGCAGCTCTCGCATGTGGATTGAAAGCTGATTTATGAAGAACACCTTTAGCAGGCGGTTTGATTATCAAGTCTGGATTTTGTTTCTCGATTTGTAGCGGACCGGAAACAGGAGGAGTTGTATTTGATGCGTTGGCATTAGAAGACTCTCCTTCTTTGCCATCAACGGGATTCTTAGAACCGTAATCTTGCGATCGTGTCGCAATCCTTACATGAGACATCATCATAATAGGCTCTTCTAAAGTAGTCGAGGAAGAACCAATCATCTTACTATCTTGAATTGGAAAAGGATCCTTCAAGACAGCAGGTTGTTGCGATCCTTTAATGAATTTCGTAACTTCAGCTCGATATGGACATTCTTTCGTGAAATGATCTTGTTCACAAATGAAACAAGGATAGCGAGGTTTACATTTTTCGTCATTGGATTCATCTTTATCAGTTTTCTCTTTCGAATTCTTTTTGTTTTTGTTTCTCCCCTTCTTTTTACCACCGGATTTTGATTTTGTCTTAGATGTTTCAACAACCTTAAGACAAACTTAGGAGAAAATTCTCCTTCTCGAGAATCGAGGTGAGGTCACGTTGGAGAAAAATTGCTGATGATTTCTTCCCCTTTTGGAAATTATTGTCTCAAAAATCATACCATCGGTGGCATGAGACCACAGAAGGGCTTGATAACTAATGACCTTGTTTTGGAGAGGGTAAGTTTTCATGTAGAGGTACATTGTGTAAACGAGGTCAGTGCGAGCAACCCAATTACTTTCTCTTAATTAACAACACAATATGTATACGAGTGATGTTGGGTAACAATGTTTTAACAAACATTTTATAAAATTTGATAGCAATGTTAAACTTCACCAACGAAGACTAAATGTGTTCATGAATAACAGGTAGAAGTATCTGGTGGACGTGGTTGTTTGTAGAAATTATCAATTATTGTTGTGTGTCTGACAGTAGAAAATAAGGTCAGAAAATTTGACCTTTCAGCGGACAGAAATTATGGTAAGGCTTGGTGGTAACTCAATGTACCATTTGGCAGCAAGACCTATAAGGGTTCTTTGGAAAAGACGTAAATGAATCGAATCATCAATGATTGAATTTGATGCACACCAAAGGTGACAAGTCATAACATGATTCGATGGATCCTCTCCTGACTTACCTTCGAATTTTGGTATATCACTGGGCAACTTATGAGGCATTGGCGGCCATTTCTGATAATTAAAAATTGGATCGTTTGTAAGGCGCGTCAAATCAGGTAAGTCTAAAGTTGCTATAAATAGTAATTGACGGTTAGGATCGCAAAAATCTTGAGAAGCCAAAGCAGATCCAGGAGGCGGATACCCAAGATAACTAGGAATTGGATTTGCATTAGGTATTGTGTAACCTCCGGAAAACCAGGATGAACCGGACCATACTGAGGTTGTTGATAAGTATAACTAGGGTACGGTTGATACTGATAGTTTGGATTCTGTACATAGGGACCAAATTGCGGCTGTCCCTGATACGGTTGATACGTAAATTGAGGTTGACTTGTAACAACTATACTTGTACAGGTTTGTCCTGTAGGTATCTGAACTGAAGTCTGAACTGAAGGTCCTGACTGAGGTACAGAGACTTGAGGGATTTTCACGGATACAGGGGTAGCCGAACTCGGGGCTACAGACACTCCAGAAACAGGTGTGACGGGTTGAACAGACGTTGCAGCAGTTGCAGCAGTTTGAGGCGGAGTCTGAGGTGTACTAGGCCTAGTTTGCTGAACTGAACTAGGTGCAGGAGTTTGAATAGTTGGCTGAACAGGTTGCTGGGTTTGACCAGAAACCAATGGCTGGCCAGGTTGATAAGGTAACTGCACATTAGGCTGCAAAGGCTGTTGATATTGGGACGGATCCCACACCATCATTCTGGGGTATCGTCCCGTAGAAGGTTGAACATAAGGACCATAACCTGGTTGAACGTAGGGTTGATAATTAAAAGGTAAATTTCCGGCTCCTTGAATAGATGGTTGACCAGAAGGCTATTGGTAACCTTGAATTGGGTACTGCCCTTGAGGTTGATAACCTTGAGGGGTGTACTGAGGCTAGGGTTGTTGAGGACCTTGAGGAGCATATTGAGTTTGGGGTTGTCCTTGAGGTATGTACTGTCCTGAAGGTTGATACCCTTGAGGTATGTACTGTCCTTGGGGTTTCCCCCAAAAATAATATGATTCCACAGTTTGTCCTGGGAAAAAGCTACCTTGAGGTTGTCCTCCAGGTGGTAACTGACTACTTGAAGGTTGCCCAGTATGATTTCCTTGAGTTTGCCCCAGGCAGTGTTGTGCCATGTTTTGAGGTTCCAGACATTGCAGGACATAACAGGCATATGATTTGACGTTTCAATTTTAAGACCATTAAGACCAGATGATAAAACGTTTTCAATGGGTTGAGAAATTTTGCTCAGAAAGTACGGATAAAGCTTTGGTATCCGGAAAGGAAGCAGAAGGATGCCGTGTATAATGATTAAAATTAAGGCATTTCGGCAAGCTCTCTTGCCATAATCGATGGCGGATAGTATCCTCTGGGTGTAGGATGAAATGGAACTCGAGGTGGATGAAAAGCAAATCCCGGATTTTCTAAAAAATTTGTTAAGGATAAATACCAAGCACTAGTTCGAATAGGGCTGTAGAAAATAGATTCACGGTCCCTAAGATTTAAAGATTGAGGGGAGTTGGGAAGAGATATATCTTCTTCTGGATTAATAAGTTCTTCAATAGAAATAAGTCAAGAGGGAACATCGTCAGTAATGATATTCCTTACCCTAGGTGAACCAAGATCTCTAGAAGTTGGTGAAATAAATCCTGAGGATGTTTCTAACACAGAAGATTCAGTTTTAGGTTCAGAGATTTCAGGTTCGTCAGCTAATTCACCAGAAGGAGAAATATTTCCAGAAACTTCGGAAACTGAAATCGGTTCTTGAATATATTCTGTTGTAGATGTTTGAAAATCAGGATGAATTACAATAGATGATGTTCCAATTTCTGTTGATCTAATCCTACGGCTGCTATATGGTACCAGAGCACGTAGCCCTTCAAGGTGACTTGGTGAATATTCAGGGGGTTTCCCTTGTATTCTCTGGGATTGTCTTGGCAAGTCCGCCACGATTAAAGATTATCTAATCACACGCAAACAAAGAAAAATTTCAATGAAAACACCTAAAGTCTCTAAGAAACAAACAATTGAAACATACGCTTAAAAAATCTAGGAGTTCAAACCACACACAAACAATAACTTTCCGTACTAAAAACACTAGTTGGTGATGAAATCCAACTTAGTAGAGTTTTAATACGAAAAGGGCGGTTGGAACAGTTTCAAACCTTTGCTTAATGAAGCATCTGCAAATTTTGAGTTTCTCCACTATGCCATCTCGGTGAAGATAACCCTCAGGAAGTCGGTAGGTCTGGCAGCGTGACCAGGTGCTGGTGGATCTTCCTCCCGTGCCTTGGGGAAGAGTCTAAAGATTCCATAGCCATAAGGTTGCCATTGAGCTCCTTCTGAGGGGGGAACGGGTCTACGATCAGGCACACGCGAGCGAGGTAACCAAAGCTCGATCCCCTTGAAGGAGGCTCCTTGAGAGCAATCGGGTTTCTGCAGGCAGTGTTGTGGCTGCTAAATAATTTGGTCTGTCAGAGGTTTACCGTTGTTAATACGTGTATATCTTCTATCGTTCCCAATGAGGAAGGATTGATTACCCCACTGGTTCAGATATGATCTCGTGCTTGACTCCTTTAAGAGGAGCTTCCCAGAGCATACATGCAACAATTGGAATTCTTCCTACCACAAGATTCGTCTACTTGTTTTTTTTAGCTATCTTGGAGAGTTAATTACTCCCTACTCCAAGATACTAGCCTAAGCTATGTTGGTGATAAGAGCCCTAGAAATAAAATGTTACTAAATGAATTTTAATTAAGCGTTAATTTTATGAGTTGTTTCTTAAGTCAATGGGTGCGGAAATGAAACTTTGGATGATGTGAAGACTCGACTTCCAAAAACACTAAAATGCACCTACGAATGATATTCAATTCGTTTTCTTTCAATGAACTTTCTATCTAAAGAAAGAGTTGGAGAATGCAATCCTTTTAATTCCTTCTTTAAACATGAAAAATAATTGAAAGAAACTACTTTGTCTTTTCAATAATGAGATAAATGATCAAAGCTCATAAGAAAATCCTTTTCCTTTCCAAACTAGAAGCTACAAAACAATTTTCCTTCGAAAGAAAGCTACAAAAATTAAAAACTACTCAAAACTACAAAATCTAATCTTGAGATCTAAAATTTAAACAATCTAAATTGAGTAAAAGCTTTAAGATTTTTTTTTTGGAATGTTTACCTTAGTTGTTCAGCAAACTAAGAATCTATTTGTTCAGAATAACAAATAGATCAAAAACACTCAAAATATGTTTTTATAAAAATGAAATTCAAAAAACCTTTAACCAAGTTTTTGTTTTTGAAGATTCGCAAAGAAACAACAAGCTTTATTTCTCAATAAAGGATGTTTTCACAATCAGGTCGGATTCAAAAGACAAAAAGAGATCAATGTAATCTGAGATACTGCAAATTGTCAAAAATTCGAATCGCTACAAATACCAAGCAAAAAACAATCCAAAATGCAAAATCTTCTAGAAAATCATCAAAACATCAACACTGTTGGAGTTCATTCACAAAAAATTCTTGACAGAAACAATAATAAGTCTGGGCAAAAACCAAAAAGCTAAATCCAAATTAAAAATAAACTACAGAAAGAAATCTGGAGGTTTTCTAAAAATTTTACAGGGTCATGAGCGTGATCATTGACAGGTGGAGGTCCCTTATTTTATACGAAGAGAATGCGAAAATATATGTTGTGAAAGAAGGCAGATGAAATTCTAACATTCAAGAAATATAAAAAAAACTTAAAATATTTCTAAATTTTCAAAAATAGGGAAAATCTAAATTACCCAGACAGATATGCATCAATCAAAAACCAGGAAAAAATGTTTCCTCAAATCAAAAATAAAAGAGAACCAAAAACAACAAGTTCTTCCCCAGTGGAGTCACCATTTTGTTGTGTAGATTAATCGGTCTTGCGGACAAGACCGATCTCTCTAGTACTAAAAGTAACTAGCAACAAACAGCCAATTATACTAATCTCTCTCTAAGCATATAAGATTCATAAAAATGCTATATAGGTGTAAGGCCTACCTTATATCCAACGCTTGCTTGATCTCGTTGAATTACTTCCATTTGCTTGAAGAAACTGGTTTATCATTGGTCTGAATTCCTGGTAAACAAAGATTACTGACACTGTTATGAACATTATTCTCTAAACCATATAAATATGGCAGTCAGGAATTTATGAAATAAACCATGAATAAACTATTTAATGAGAGAAATGGGTATATTTGTATTAACTTCAAATAAAAGAAAACCTTTACAACCTGTGCCTTGATGTCGTGCAGGTCCTCCTGGGGTCCGAAGCAGGAATCTCTTCTAATTTGACAAGCTTTGCACTCTTTCAACCAAGATGAATAGAGGTAAGTGATTTAACCTCACAGAAAGTCTTAGTTAACTGAGTTTGAATCTCAACAACATTTAACCTAAAATATCTTAAAGCTTGAACTCCCTTTGAGGCTACCCATGGCCTCTTTTTATAGTAGAAAAGAGGAGGTTTTCTGTTCCAAATATGAAGGGATAGAATCCTCCTTCAAAGGGATTAGCTCCTTACATCAAGGGGTTAGCTCCATCAAGTGAGGGATGCATGAACCTTATCAAAGTGTATCCATTCCCGAAAATTCCCATCTAGAATCTTCTAGAATTTATCTGAAATCAACTTTTTAACTTTACTTTCTCGCCTTTTTGAGTTTTACAGAGGTCCGCACCCATAACACAAAGAACGTGCGGTATGGTTCCGTAGGAAGGCTGAAATTTAGATGCAGGACCGTAGGAAATGAATAGAGAAAGTGCGATACCAAAGTTTAGGGGATTTTTAGGAACTTTTCTCTGATTTTGAAGCTTGACATGAGGAACTGATATGTCAGACTTGCAAAGGGAGGAAGTATGAGTAATAATGAGCTCATACTCATAGAAAAATGTCAGGATGACAGTTTTTAGTGTAACAAGGCTCCAAAGATCCTGAAGTGCAACACATCTGACTTCCTCCCTAAGAAATCCTCCTTCAGTGTAATCATGCCCAAAATTCGATGAGGACTTCAATTCTGCAAATAGACTGTTGTGTTGCATGCTTCGCCCCACAAGTGCAGAGGTAGGCCTTGGTTATGCAACATCGCCCTTGTTGCTCCCACAATGCGACAGTTCTTCTTCTCAACCACCCCATTATGTTGTGGGTTTTGGGGTGTTTTCAACTCTCGTTGAAGGCCTTATTTTGCACCAAAAAAATTAAACTCATTCGACATGTACTCACCTCCATTATCACTCTTGAGAGTCTTCACCTTCTTGCCCGTTTCTTTCTCAACTAGTGCCTTGAACTCTACAAACTTGTAGAATGTTTCCTCCTTCTTCCTGATGCAGGGATTC